>VWZK01003458.1:0-29807 GCA_013396935.1 Baryphthengus martii | reverse complement strand
GGGGGGGGCGAGGCAGGTGGAAGGGCGGGCGCGCTGCCAGCCGCGCCGATGTGATGAGTCATGCGGAGGCAGCCAGACGCGTAGGTTCCTCTCAGGAACCCGAAGGAAACCTGAGAGCGCGTTCCCTATTACCTAATCTCTGCCTCAGGATTTCCCTGCGCTCATCGTTTCCGGCGCCGGTGTCGCCTCCGCGGGTTCCCGCTCGCTGCCAGGATCGGGCCGGAGGGTAAGCGGGGCTGGGGCTGGGGGCGGCTCGGCCCGGCCTCACCTCGTGGTGTGGGGACACCAGCCCTGGGCTGGTTGCCAGGAGGAAACTCCGAAGAGTGGTTTTGAAGTCAGAGTGGGTTAGCGTGAGAGAAACCGGCCGTTAAACACACGGTATTTCATAAAAATGGCCTTTCTGGAAACCCCGTGGTGTAGGCTGGCCGGCAGGACTAGGACAGGGATCATCCCCGTGTACTCAGCACTGGGGAGGCTGCCCCTCGAATCCTGGGTTCGGTTTTGGGCCCCTCACCCCAAGAATGAGAGACTGGAGCACGTCCAGAGAAGGGCAACCGAGCTGGGGAAGGGTCTAGAGCAGGAGTCTGGTGAGGAGCGGCAGAGGGACCTGGGGTGGTTTCTCCTGGGGAGAAGAAGGCTCAGGGGAGACCTTCTTTTCAGCAACTCCCTGACAGGAGGTTGGAGCCGGGGCGGGGGGGTGTCTGTGTCTTCTCCCAAGGAGCAAGCAAGAGGACAGGAAGAACCGGCCTCAAGTTGCACCAGGGGAGATTTACACTGGATATTAGGAAAAATGTCTGTTGAAAGGATTGTCAGGGCCTGGCCCAAGCTGCCCAGGGTAGTGGTGGAGTCCCCATGCCTGGAGGGGTTTAAGAGACGTGGATATGTGATCCTGAGGGACATTTGTTTTGGTGGTGGGCTTGGTGGTACCAGGATAACAGTTGGACTGGATGATCTTAAAGGTCTTTTCCAACCAAAACAATTCTATGAACTGCCAGGAAAGGGAGCTTTGAGGTCATATTTATCCACTTCCAACACTTAGCAACAAAACTTCTGATGCTAATTTACATTCAAGATCAGCATATGAATAGCCGTATGGATTCATAAATGATACATTACATGATACCTGTGCGTTCAGTGTTCTGACAGAGGGGAGTTCATAAGTAACTGAGGATGTTACACTGAATGAAACTTAAAATTTATAGGCAGTTAGTGGGAGACAAACTGCAGTTGATATTCTACTGCTGTCTAATAAAAAGTCTTTCGTTTAGCTTATTTTATTCATTGCTGCTGAAAAAACTGCTTTCAGAGCTATCGGGTCCATAAATACCAACAATGTACAGGTATAATTGCCACACATTTAAAATAGCTTGTACACATGGGAGGGAATGATACCCTTAATGTCAGATACACCTTGAAAAATGGCCTAATCACAAGCCTCATATGCAAAAATACTCCCGAATTTCAATGGATTATAACAAGGACAGTATCTTGCTGAAACCTGTTGTTCTCTGCATTGTGGTAATTACCTTTTCATGTCAGGTGCTGCTGTAAATCTGTCTTCTAGTTGGCGAATTGTTATTTCAGAGCCAAACTAATTTTAGAATATTTCCGGCAACTGCATTGCCTGATCATATTGAAATCTTGTGAATATGCAAAAGCCATGAGAGTTAAAAATGTGATTGTCACAGCTAGTCTTAGTCTTTCCCTGCCAAAAGCTATTAAAGCAACAGAAAATTGCATGGCTTCTCCTGAAAGATTATCTCTTAAGTATTTTTTTTTTTCGATATACTATTTATCTGTTTTCAACTTAATATTTATTAAATTAGGAATGCCAGGTGGGTTTGAGGGGTAAAAATCATTGCAGTTCTTTTTGAAGAGAGAGCCCACAGATGCAGCTGATGATGTCATTGCTGGATTTTGGTTTTATTTGTTTAGGTTTGTCTGTACTGCATCATCAGTGAGTCACAAGCCTCAAGAGAATGCTTATCAATGCAAGTATCAAAAAAGCAGTTTTACCTTGACGAGTTGCTGTTTCTCACTGGTAATTCAGAGGCATTTGGAGTTTCTAAGAAACTAATGCAGGTAATCTTAGTGTAATAAGATCTCAATTCTAAAAATCCCTATTATAATAATATCTCAGGAAAGTAGCAGCTAATTCAACAAGATGTACGATCAGATTCATGTTGTATGACAAACAGCAATTAAAGCTATCAAATGAAAGATTCCAAAGCATTTGGACAGTCTTTTTTTTTTAAAAAAAAAATTATTAATCACGTATTCTTTTAGTTGTTTCAGACAGCACATAAGAGTATCTGAGAGTAATACCTACTCTGTTTCATGTTGAAATGTTAAAGTTACCAGATGTCCTTGATTCATCTTGGCAGTCCCCATGTGCTTTTCATCATTTGTCTAATTGCAAAGGACACTAATTAAAATGAAATTGAGTAGAGCTTTGTACTCGGGATACTTTGTCAAGTTTTGGCACTACGGTCAAGTTAGTTTTGTTTTGCTTCAATATTAAATAAAGAGCTTATGGCTCTGAGCCACGCTGACATTTGTTTCGGGGAGGGAAAGGTGAAAAACCATTCTTATTAACCTGCAGTGTGGAACATATGGTAGCTGTGGGTGGTATGGCTGAGCTAGGCAGCCAGGAACCTGCGATCGCTCCGCTGTGCGGAGACGGTGGGGTGGGCAATTACCACAGAAGGTAGCCACGCTGTTCCTCACTGCTATCCAGAAAAAGGAAGCTCTAAATACAATGTCTTATCGAGTAAAGCGCTCATCTATCAGAGGAGTGCTTGGTTCTATTATGAAATGTTTTTCGTGTTCAGTAACTCTGGGAGCTAAATTTAGAACGCCTCGGTGTGCTCTGGATTGCTGGGTAGCAGCGGCGTGCGCGGCTCCGACGTGGTGAGGTTAGGTGGACGGAATAAACTCACAATTTGTAAAATTTTGAGTCTGAAATGATTGGTTTGCAACACATTGGTCAATTGAAGGGTAAGACTGGCACTGGACTTGAGAAGGAAACACAGGTGTTTGTATCCTTCCCAGCTTCATCATGTTGCGTTTTCTTTTTTAAAAAGAAAGTCTTAAAGTAAAGGAATAAAGAAGAAATCTGTTGTATTTTAGCTTTAAGATTATGTCTTCCTCTTTCTCATTTTGCTGGTGAGAAATAAGCAGGATTTGAGCAGGCCTTGGGGAGGTGACCTGAATTGTATGGAGTGCAAAAAGAAGTGCTTTTTAATTTTTTGTAACTTTTGGAAGTGATTCCTGTACACTGACAGGTAGAAAACACGTAGGGACATGAAGAATGATTTGACAGTATTTATCAAACCTATGAGATATGCTCCACTACTATACAAAGAGTATAATGGGAAAACCCAGTGGTAAATAAATGGCCTTTCTAAAGTGATCCCTTTAAAAAGCAGGGTTTTTGCAGTAAACCAGAAGTAATTTTAGAAGCTATAGTCTGTTTTCCTGGCCAGATGAAACCACCAGAAAAGCAAGTATTTCCAGACCTTTGGCTATTCTTAGTTTGAAGGCATCTCTGCTGTTGAATGTAGTGTTGTATATGATGACATAATACATGAAATGATGCTTGCAATGGAATCTTGGAAGAGATTAAAATTCTTTTCATGAATTCATATAATCAATATCAGTCACCTTGTGAATGTGAATATATATGTCTGTTCTTTTTATAACTCTTCAAACTCAATGAGACAATTATTCATTCACTAAAATAATTTCAATTGGTTAAGAGTAAGAACAGCAAGAATTTGAAAGAAATACACTGAGAAGGCTCTTGTTGGTAGGCTGCATCAAGCTCCAGTTAATTTTCCTCGATTCAATCTTTAACTGCAGTTTTAAAAAGCAAAGTAACTTCTATCACCACAGTTTTACTGGCATTTACTTTACCATAATAAATGTGTTAGTCCTAACTACCTAAGTCCTTATCTCTTTCTTTCTCTTGCCTTTTTTTTTTATTCCTTTTTTTTTTTTTTTTTTTTTTTTGGGTTTTTTGAGGTCAAGTCAGCTTTTCCAGTTTAATAGTCAAAGATTATTCTGAATTATCCACATCCATCGCAAAACACAGGATTTCAGGCCTGAATCCCACTTCCATCTGTCATGGAAATTTCCAATCCAGTTCCAAAGGAAAATTCCGTTTTCAGCTTTCCATTCAGACCCCTGTTTAGGAAAGGAGGTTCTTTGAATAGCGGTAGTGAGAAACAGGACATTAGTCCCTGCCTATTTAGTTAGATTTGGAAATCTGTTGGAGAAAAGCATCTGGAAGAAAGAACTAATGAAAAGCTGAGTGCTTCAAAATGACTAAACAGGTTTGGAACCCTGTCAAAGCAGATAGAGCACAATGGTCCTTGTTTCCCGCTAACAAAGGCAAAGACAAAATTTGTTACGTCATAAACCCTTTGACTGACGGATTGAAGCGTGCATGGAGATTAGTACCCGTGGGATTGCCTCAGCAAAACACAGCTGACCACATAACACTTAGCAATGAGGTCTGGATCTTGTCAAATCGTGAGATCGTCCTGCGGCGGCAGCACACCAGTGCCCGGTGTCTTCTTGTTAAGGTTGATCCACTTCAGCAATCGCTCACTTTTCATTATCATGATTTCCTTTCACTCCTAAACGGAGATGAGGGGCGCAGACCTCTTGGCTATCAGCAAACGACAGAGCTTGCTGGCAGTGTTGCTGTGCCAGGCCCTTCCTCTGTACTTTCCGTTTTTGCAGCGCATTTCATCCGAGGCCGAAGTCCCGCAGTACCACGCTGTGTGCATACAGCACTACTGGAATTCCTAAGCCTAAAGCTCACTTTTGCTCAGAGGAGGCAACGCAAAACAGTGTGCTGCTTCAATCACATTTATACTCTCTTCTAGGGGTTGAACGGTGTGTGCGTATTCTGCGCTTTCGGGGTGGAGGGTGAAGTTCATCCTAAAATGAGAGCAAAGTTTAAGCCAGGCTTGTTAAGGCAGCTGCCCAGTGGGATTTTAAAAATGACATTGGTTTTTCCACAGGCTTACTTTAAATGACTTGTTCATCATCTCACTGTAGATGAGATTCCTGAGTCTGTGATACCCTGCTCTAGTCACAAGACCTTGAATTTTACAGTCACCTACTTAGAAATGTCTCTTAAAAAAAAGCCCAAAAACCAGCCATAAGAAAGCAGCCACTTAATGTGAGTACCGGACCCAGCCGCTGTTGTATCCAGACTCTGGCCAGTATTACTGTAATATATCTGCTACAGCTTGGACTCTAATAAATAGAAAGTGTGGATTGTGTGAATATTTCTTGTTTGTGGGAAGCAAGACGGTAGCTTACAGTTTAACAGTGGGTGCATTTGTGGGTGAAATTCTGTACTGGGAAGGGGGCCAGTTCCCGGTGATTTCATTCTTCAGCACAGAACATTAACGCAGCAATCTTGTACTAGCCGAGGGAAGCCAACTCTCCTGACCCTAATCATCCAAAATGACTCCATGGCTAGGAGCCACAAGACGCTGAGTACGCAGCCTGGGGAGCCAGGGAGAGGGGAAGCCCAGGAGCAGGGAGCAGCTGGCACCGGTTCCCCCAGTCAAGGGGAGGACTGGTGTGGAGGAGGACTGGGCAAGCTGCTTGGCGGCCCTAGGATGCTGCCAGCTCCGCAGCCGGTGGCTCTCATCCCCCTGCAGCTGGGCTCCTGCGTGCGTACCCTTAGCGGGGCCATTGTGCTTGAACCGCAGGTTGACTTCCCTGCTTTTCACCCTGTAAAAAGAAGTAGTATTTCCCCTAGGCTTAATCTTATTTTGTTCAGAAAAAGGGTGGAGTTCAAAAGGCGTATTTCTCGTTGATCCATGAAATGCTTTAGAATAAATGTATTTCTGAGTTTCCCCCCCCCAATAACTAAATGAACAGTAACTGAAATTCAACAGAAAAATAGATAGCAGCTGAATCTCCTTTCACATTCATCAACCAGTTTGTAACTGACTTCAATAGGAGCCTGTTTGATTGTGTAACTTGAACCTTGGCTACACCTTCCTACCTTCAGCTAAGCCATTTCTGCTCCATGTTTTCTTAAATTTCTTCTAGTTGGAAGCTAGTTGGTTTTTCAGTGTTTCATAATGGAAAAGCTGCAGAACACATAAAATGGGGAAGAAATAAGTTGTTATTTTCCCTGTACAAACTAAAGAGCTTCAAAGTGGGCTTCTGGGCTGGAGAAGAAGTACACTGTGACCGCAGTGTTTTCCTGTTGCTAAGCCCTGTGGTAGACACTGTATTCTTGTTGTGGTGACAAAGTAGGTTCCTACACCACAAGTAAATGTCATCCTTACAAAACAGAATAATTCTAAACTCGGCATAATAGTTAAAGCTCTTGGCTTTCAGAAAACTGAGACTTAAGCAGCAAATCAAACAACCTATTTTCTTTTTGATTCAGTGCCATGATGTTGGCTAGTTAGAATCATATTTTTTGTGCAGTCATAAAACTCTCTCGGGCTGTTCACTCTTGTGCCCTGATGGTGTGAAATGCAAGAGAATTCCAGGCACGTGTAAGAAAATAGCAACTTGCCGCAGAAGATTTACTGGTGAGGCAACGCTCAAATTCTTCCTTTAGACACAATTCTAAGCCTGGAACAACCTCCTTGTCTCCAGCAGATGAGAATGAAATCTGGCTCATTTAATCTAATTTTGTCTCTACCAACAGATCCTTCTCTCTAGTTCTGATCTGCAGAGCTGATTTTTTTATAATAGCTTCAATATGAAAAAAAAATAAAAATTAAAAAAATCTCAGCCTAGAGCCTCGAGTGCTTCCTTTGGATGTTTTGTAACTCCCACTGTTAACCAGCAACTACACATTTTTTTTTCATTTTGATAATGATGCCTGGAATGCTGGAAGATCTAACATTTACTCAGACAAAATGATTTATCTTGGTATAACAGGATCAACATCTCAGCTGGGGCTTCTGTGTGCTACTCTACTATGAAGAAAATAAAACCCCACAGTCAGTCAAAATTAATAGCGTATTGGAGATGTCCTTACTCTCCTCGCACACGGAACGACGTGTTGAGGATATTAAACCAGAACACAACAAATTGCGAGAAATGGATTTTTCCATAAATATCAAACACGTTAGATAGCAGCTATCACTAGTAACCAGCAGGGCTTCTTAAAATACTGCTACAACATTCTTAATGGATGGTTTTCCTTGTGGCTCCGTAGGCATGTGCTCTGTGCCGGCTCCCCGCTCCTCTTGCGCTGCAATACGTAGGAAGCTATTATTCCCAAACGGACCATTGGCTTGCTGACATCACAGGCGGCAGGATCCTTTTGTTTGCCTGTGTCTCCTGCATTGAAATGTTTGTCTGAGTCACAAATCCCGCTGCTTTCCTTCCCCTCTGTCATTCTTGCTTGAGAGCTTCTCCCCAACTCACCGTTTTTTAAATTTTGACCCAGCCCAGTTTGCTGCATGGCACTTGAATACTTCCCCTCTTAATATTTTATTATGTAATTTATACCTAGACACTAGAACGATCCAAAAATCACTGCCACTTTTTTTTTTTTTTCTTTCCCCAGCTTTTCAAATAGAGAGGTTTTGTGACTCAGACTCTGCACTGAATTTTGTTTCAAGGCAAAGTCGGTTTAGTGTTACTAAATTAAAAATTAAAGATAGTGACTCCCACAACTTGAATTCTCCATTTAGGCTGCTGGCTGCGTTTCCTCAGCATTATGCAGTGCTGTGCCAGAAAGAGGTCATATGTGTGCGTGTGTACAGACAAACACTTCTCATAATTGAGGTAATTACTATTTTGCACTGCAGTACCTTTCTTCTCTAATAATCTCATCGATTTGTTTTCTCTTAATAAAAACAGGACAAAATCCTGCTGTATTTTCAGTGTACATTCATTCGTTTGGTTTAGATTCTGGAGCTGCTAATATATTGCTGGTGTCTCATTAGCCTGGATTTCCCCTTTATTAAAGCCACAAACAAAGCAGAATTTTCATTCGGAATGCTTTGCTAAAAGAACACGGAAGCTGAGGGTTAAGCAGCAGTTTGGTTCAAGCTTAAGTGATGGTAAAATACTCTTACTTACTAAGACAGCAACATAAAATTACCATGCTGGATTAAATCTTTTGTCTTTCAGCTCTAGTCTGTCATCTCTATTGTTACCACTACAAGATAAACGAGAAGTTCCAAACACGGCTTTGATTGTCCTTGCTCAAGGACTTTGCAGCAGGTAAGGGCTAATGCCCCAACCTGGCACAGCATTTAGGTGGGTATTTATCTTAAGGCATCCATCAGCAGCTCCTCTGCCTTCTGCTCTGAGGCTGTGAGCAGATTGCTGCGTGAAACCTTGTTAAAATTCAGATACAAAACCAGATGAGTGATCAAGACCTGTGTCATTAAAGACACTGTATTAGATACTTGCATTTCATTGGTTTATTTTTTACTCAGAGTAAAAGATGTAGTTGTATTCTTCATCTCCCCCTTAAAAAAGCTGAAGCCTCTTGTTACGGAAAACAGATTTTTATTATAAAATGATCCCATACACAAAGGAATTTGCTGCAACAGAAATTTGTATGTTGCAGTCTTAAAATAACGTCCAGAGCGGGAATTTCAGAGTCTCTCAGGCTACCTTTGGTTTCCTGTTCACTACCCAGCTGTCCTCCTGTAGCACACACATTTTTGAACATTCAACTTTTCAATCACTTTAACTTTTCCTCTTCTCTCCGTGGCCGTTTGCGAGGGTTCATCTCAGTATCTTCAGCATTTTGAGTGACAGCCGGAGGCTGCACATCTCGGAAGCCATGAGACTGTAACACACAAGCAAAACCACGTGATAACACTTCTGTGGATATAAAGCATGAGTAACTAGTTCCCAGAAGATCAGAATAAGGTATGGTGCTGTCATTTATTTTAGATGAGCGGCCACAGAACATTTACAGACCAAGCTAAGCTCAGAACCGCAAGCTTTTCAAACACACGTGCCAACTCTTAACTGTGGCTCCCTGTTTTGTTTTTAAAAGGTATTTTATTTTCTCCAACCAAGCTATTATTTTCATTTTACCACTAATAACCCCGATAGCTATGAAGCACTGCTTCTCTGTAAATTAACTTATGTTGCCTATTTAAATAAATTAAAAGCCAAATCCTTCAGCCCTTACTCAAGCTCCCACGGAAGCAAGGAAATGACTGGATTAATTGCCTCAGTCATTTTCAGAAACAAACCTGTGAATTTCTAAAACCTAGGATATTTTTGTTCCATGTATCTACTTAATGAACCGAAAACATCAATGAGACGTTGCAGGAGAACAGCATATCTGAATCAGTCTCTAGACTGCAAAGACTGTTCCAGCATAGTAATTTATGGGACACAATGGGATGAGAACCTTTAACTGCCAAAAAACTAAAAGTAGAAGTTAAAACTAGATGCTGCTACTCAGGAGAGAGCTTAAAGTCATCTATTTGGCTTAGAACCATTTGTATTTTCTGTTACTTGAGCTCACAATGTAATGATTTTTAAAGATTTTAAAATGCGAAAGATCTGGAAAAAGAATTAAACGTGTCATCAATGCAGATGAAGATACTGAGCTGTTATGTGAAGCCCGCAACTGTCTGTCTGCCCATCTCCAGACAAACGCTGTGCAGGGAGCGCTGCTGACAGTTCAGCAAAGACTCTCACCGCAGTGCACCCTTAGAGAGGAAAAGGAGTTAATCAGAAATTGCTTTGGGGATCCTAAATGCTCAGGTAGAAAGGAGGTGGGAATGAGAGCATCTCAAGAAAGCTGACATCTTGGGTTGGTGCAGTGTGAAAAAGCAAGTAGAATGATTACCAGCCCTGTGACTTGCCTAAAATGCCAGTGGGTCCCACAGCAAGATCAATCCAAAACAAACCAAAACCCAATCAAAATGTTTTGCTTAAGTCTCCCATCTCCGTGCTTCTCTTTCTCAACGCCTCACCTCACACAGCCTGCTACGTTTTTAAAGGAACAAACGGCAAGAGCTGCCACAGGGGCAGAATTTGTGCAGTCCCTCTGCTATTATAAGCAACTCAAGTGTTATTCTAAATAGCGTAACGGGGAATCTTCAAGTTTAGTGTTTCACTGCTGCTTGCATCTAATCTCTGCCATTTCCCTTAGGCACAAAGGTGGAGCTGTAGCCAAGAATCCACTTAATCCAGCACGCTGGACTCCCAGCAAAAGCATTCCGATGGTTATAAAGGCCAGAACAGGACAAAGTACACTGCTTAGGATGGATGTTTTGCATTTAGTTAAAGAGATGTACCTTCTGGGCATAGCACCTTGAAAAGACAAGATTTTTGTGTAATTTGTAAAGCTTGTTAGTGATTTTTAGAGGGTGAGAATGCGGTTAATGGAACCAAAGACCTACAAAGCTCAGATAGTTACGGTAATTTTGATTTTTCTTTAATGTCTTCTGGTGTCCACTGACTGCATCAAGATTGATAAAGGCAGTCGGCTCTATTGCTTGAGCAGTATTCTCATTGTTTGTCTGGCAGACCCTCCACAGTTCAGGGAAATACTGACAATTCCTACCCAGAATGTAGGTCCCGGGTCTCCGTCTTTCACGCTGAAATAATCAGGTCACATTATCTGAGAAATTTAGGTGAATCAGATGATCTACTCACTCCCTGGTGCATAAATCAATTTACATTTCTATACTCTGCATTTAAGAATGAATCCTTATCCTGTGAAAGAAACTCTATTTCCTTTGATAGGTGTTCCACAGCTTCCACACTGGCTCAGAGTGGTGACTTGCCAGGATGCTGGGAAGGACACAGCTGAAAAAGAACTAGAGCTTGGTCAGTAAGTTACACACTTCTCCATCACCTTACAGGCACTGAGCAGCCAGTTTGTCGATGGTCCCCAGGTATCTATTTGCATAAGCCTAAACATCTTTTGAGGATCTAGGCTTGAGGAATTTATTATTGTTTTAATTATCTTTTTCCGCATGCTGGTTATACACAGATGTGCTAGATCAGATTTGGAAACGCTGAACTTGTATTTACATCTTCCAGTTTAACTATGGAGATGGGAATGAGAAATGGTAACAGCACACTGTTGCCATCAGACCTGAATTTCATGAAAGAAACGGGGATAATACATTTTTTACTTAAAGAAACCGTCTGCTGAAGCAGCTCAACAGGATTAAAGGAAAAAAAAACAAAACACAGTGGTAATCTTAAGTTTTAACTAATCTTTGATTAGGATACACTCTCAACTGTATTTCAAAATTGTGTGCATTCATACAGAAGAAGGGAGCATAGCTGTTTTGTAATGCATATAAAACTGAAAGGAAAAGGCAATTAAACTGGCCATGATAAAACCCATCTGTTTGTCAGCTGGAGAGAAAGGGCTGCACACTCACATCACATGATCCAAACAGCCCTGGGATCTAGTCCCACTTATCCTCCCAGTCTTTACAGTACTAAGACTATACAGTTATTTACAGTATTTCTTCTGTCAAGGTGAGTACATTGAGGCATGAAAAAGAAACCTTCTGTTCAATACTTTGAAGATCTCATCTTATGGCAGCATTAAAATCTGCAGGAAATGCTATGGCAACGTGTTTCCATGAGGACACAGCAAATAGTTATGGCATGTACCTATGTATCTGACATTTGAAGATATAAGAGTCGAGCGGTGGGATTTTTTTTAAACCTAAATACAGCTTAGACAGTGTGTATTCTCGTTAATATGTATCTAAGAACTCCACAAAAGAAAATAATCACGGGATTTAAGTAGGGATGAATGAGGACTCCAGCCATAAGCTGGAAGCTTCTTATATGATAGTGACAGAAGAGAAAAATCTGTATATATAGGCTGGTCATAGGGCATCTGGTAGGATGGAGCTATGAAAGAGATAAATACTATCTAGGTTGTGTCAGGCAGTGCACTTAAAGCAGAGATCTGGAAATATGTCTGGCACAAAGCCCTGGTGAGACCCCTGCAATACCATCTACGATTCTGGTCACCTTTGTCCTAAAAAGATAAACTCAACTGGAACAGATGCAGAAAAGAGCCACTCGGGAAGCAATAACCTACCTGACAAGGGAGAAAACAGCTTGGCTTCTTCAAGTCTCCCAAAATGAAGGCTGGGAGAGTGCATGACTGCTGTCTGTAATTGCACTTAGGCCAAAAGTTAACATCAAGGGCAGATAAAATAAGCAGCACTAGCACAAGAACAGATGGGGACAGGCTGCCTGTAAATTTGATCTGGAAATCAAAATGTTTTAACTCTAAGAGGACTAACATGCTGGGTCATTCATCTAAAGAGAAAAGGTGCAAAAATAATCATAAACCTGGAGACACGCCAGTATTACTAGTTACCTTCAGCAGGCAACACTAAGAAAGCAAACATCCTTCTCAGATTTGTCTGTGTGTCTGAAAATTCCTGTACAGCTTAACAAAGCGCTCCCATCTCGGCACCTCCACCCCAAAAGCGATACTAACTGTGATGTGGTACGGTATGGTTGACTCCTTCTGGCTCGGCGATTTGTACAACATTGCCAACCTGGTTAAGCAAAAAAAACCAGGTAATTATGATTAGTGAATGCAAGAATAAAAATTCCAAGTGACCAAATGACCAGACTCTGTTTTTCCCACAATCATGGGCCAGGTGACCAGTGGAATTCCTATGCATTTATTTTCATATAGGTCATTTAAACTGTGGATGCCAAATTCCCATCCTTACATGACCTGTCAGCTCAAATACATTGCAGACCTACTAAAAAGAGTGAACGATTAATTAGCCTTGTTTCCTCACTTTTTTGGATTAATACTCATTATGAATTAATTCCAAATGCCACTTTCTTAAAATGCAAACAAAAAAGGTTTTGAGCACAACTCTTTCCTACTCCATTAAGTAATCCTTTGTTCATTGCCCCTTCAAAGTTGGTATATACCCTCAAGAATTCAAATACTTCTGCTTCTGGGGAGGTTTTTCTAGCAATTTCACAAGCCTGTCAATATAACCTGGTGGATGGGGAAGGAGAAGATGTTCTGTTTCGATGCCTGACCTTGGCACTGACGTAGAGCACAACCTTGAGAAAATTGTTTCCCCTGGATTTCTCCTCTAACGCTTCCTTGATTTTGTGTGTTGAAATTCTCAGCAATGCATCATGATTTGTGCTTATACAGCACCTGGCCCAAGAGATGCCTGCATAATACAGACAGAAGATTGCAAAGCAGCTCCAAAGAGAGGGATTTTCAGCTGGTCCCCAGGCTGCTACTCTGCATCCTACCCACCTCCCCAGAACTGACACTCAGGTAAAGCCAGTAGAGAAAATGTTCTGCTCTCTGTATCAAGACACCCTGCCAAATGATCCTGTTAATTATTTTTGGGGTTTTTTTTCCTCCCTGAGGTGCCATTCTATTAGAGAGCACGTAATTACAGCCTGAGGAACACTGCCACTTCGTATTAGCTACACAGGGAATTCCTCAGAACATTTAAGTGGGGGGTTATGCTTTACAAAATAGCCTAAATCTGAAGCTGCAGAAACTCTGCTTTTACAAGTGCTCAGCTAGAGCTCTGCTGTGTGCCTCTGACTCAATAGGAGCTTTCTTCACAGCAATGAGAACCCTTATAATTAAGCTCTGACATTTTCAGTAGTAGAAAGAAAGAGACAGGTATCATATTTGGCCAAAGCACAATGTAAAAAAAAATAAAAAAATAAAAATAATCAAAAAATCAAACAAAGGCAAATGGATTCTCAAATCTTTGTGCCTCAATAACCTAACATGAAACCAACAAACCCACAGTGGATCATCAGGTATAGGTACTTCATTTAAAAATGCAACAGAATCCAGCTATTTCTGCTTTTTACAGCCAGGCAGCTGTAATCGGAATTGCTGTGTTTCTGCAGGGCCCGCTCTGTATCAGCTGCGTATTTTAGAACAGCAAATAAAACCTGTTTGTCTGTCTTTGGCTTGCTTTCTGGAGCCAGTATCCCCACCCTTCCTAGGCTGTGTCGCAAAATTAAAAAGCTCTTTACTTTTGATATATAAAATTAACTTTTGTTCACTCTGCAATCATTTTGCCGATGCAACTTCTGTCTTATAAAGGCTGTTAACTAATCAGCGATGTTAATTCCAAATTAAACAGCCTGCTGCAATCATTCTGCATTGCCTTCAAACTTAGCATTGAAAAACCAAAACTCCACAAGAAAGTGTGACTGCATTTTTCTTTCAAGTTTAACAAGCAAAACTACGCACAACAACATTCCAGCAGCATTTCTGTTCGCCGTTTGCAGATTAGGGAATTGAAGCAAAGCTTCTTAATCTCAAATCGCTGCATTGTGATACCATATACATGACAAATTTAACTGACAAGGAAAGAAGGGAGCTTGCAGTATAATAAGGAGGGGTAAAAAAAAGGCCAGGAAACAGAAAACATCTCATTGCAACACACATAACTTCATAAAGGTTTTGAAAGGGTCATCCTCTTTCCTTTGGGCTTCTAAACCCACCCTGCCTAGGTCAGCTCTGCACTGGGAGTGAATAGAGGTGGGCAGGTAGGTTTCTTTCGACCTCCCTGCAGGTCACTGTAACTTGCTGTCCAGTTTTACAGAAGCACCCTGCTGCACTCACGAGCAGGAAGGTCCAACGGCTGCCACTGAAGCTCAGGGCTCAGTGGGCCTCTGGTCTGTCCTCCTGAGAATCTCCCCCCAGGTGGAAAAGCTTCTCCAGCATCTCTGGTTTTGTACGGACTGCGGCCTAAAAGACTGCAGCGAAGAAATTCTAATTTCTGCTTACAGAATGCAGACGGTAAAAAATTCTACTGCCATTTGGATGTTCTATTTTGATGAGCCAGGGCGTCCTGTCAGAAAGTACAGCGCCGCAGTGAGCTGACCATGGTGAGGAGCGTGACACTTCTGCCCACACGGCTTAGGCTGAACCAGAAAGCTCTTCTTGAGCCTCAGGAGGCTGGGACATGGCAGACCAAGGCCAGAAGGCAAATTCACACCCTGCTGGGCCACTAAAGCCAGGCTGAAAAAGGCCCTCAAATGTCACGGTTGTCGGTATTATTATGTACCTTCCTAGGCTACGTTTGAACTTACCTCTGACTGTTGTCCCAGTGCAAGATTAACCGGACAGTAGCAGCATGTCCCCAGCTTTCTCCTGGGGGACACAAAATGACAGGTCATTTTATTTATATCCTGTAACAGCACCATCATCAGTCAATTGAACTGAAATTAGACCAGTCTTTAAAAAAAAAACCCCATGATTAAAACATATATACCTTTCTTGCAGTAATGAATCACATCTTTTTCATATGTGCAAGGATTTCACAACTAGTTTATCAAACATACTGAGACAAGGAATAACCTCTGTACTCACAGTGTGTTTTAGAGAGACCTCGATGCAATACCTCCATATTTGTAGAAAGATTTTTTTTTACAGAGCTAATAAAAGGCAGGTAGTAGACAAATCTTGAAGACAGGCAGCTTGAAGGAAAGATTTTTCTAATTACTACTGAAGTCTAGTGAGTATGTCTAAATTCTACTTCAAAATTGCAATATTCTGTCTCTCAGGCATAATTATGAGCAAACATCGCTCCCCTGGGATACAAGCTTTGGGAGAAAGTCAATGATTATTAAAGTATCAAGGGCCCCTGAAGCAGTCTTCTGCTTCCGACAGCAAAATGCAAAAGAACCCAACCAAAAGCAAGGGCAGGGTAGAAAAAGAGAAGGACGTTTGGATTGTTATCCTATTTCAGGGGAAACAGTCCTACTGTTTCTGTTCACACCTGACCATTTAGAGGCAGTTTCTTCCGGGTGTTTTCCTCTTTTTATCCCAGGAGACAGTCAGCAGGCCAAAGATGGACTGCATTTAAAACCAGGCCTTTTGGTCAAGTGCTGCAAGCCTCCCCTATTCACCTGCACGCAGACCTGCAACTTCAGAATCACTTGCTGGTCTCCATCATGTCACCAGCCCCACATGCCCCACGTGCTTTCGCATTCATTACAGCACAGAGAAGAAAAATAAATAAAAAAATTCAACTTTAATGAAGACATAGACCCTCTAGGCATCTTGCCAGACCTTGCTTCACTATATCTAAGCTGAGATTAAAGATTTTGGCTATTGGATACGGTTCCGAGTCAGAGATCAAAACACATTTTATAATGGGTACAATTTCCACACCGGAATGTTTCCCACTGTATCAAATATGAGAGAAAAATGTGACTGTAAAATGAGATATTTCTCAACTAACTGGCTGTAGATTAATATTTGACCTCCTTTCTAAATATATCCAGTAGAAATGTCTAGGAACACCCAGCTTAGCTATCACTGCTGGGAAAGCAAGCTGTCCCTTCATAAAGCTCTTGACTTAATACCTTGCAGCATCTGTGCCTTCTTTTTTTCTTTTTTTTCCTAATTAAGAACTTCCCTTCTGCTAGGAAGCTGAATAAGAGTTTAGAGATTAATGCTCTTGTGAAATCTTAGAAAAGGCTGTTTCTAAGGCTTACCAATCAATGGGGGAAAAATCTATTTAGGGGAGGCAATAGGATTGATTTTACTTGGGGGTTTTGCTGCTGATCTCTCCTCCCTCAATAGTTCCTTTGGCTACAACCAACCATGGAGGAGTAGGAGGTTCTTTAGCCTTTATGATGAGACTGTTGAAGTAGAATCACTTCAGAGCGGGTCGTAAAAATCACCTTGTAATCCTCAATACTTGCACCGAGTCTATGGAATAAATTCACATTTCAGCTTTGTACCACTCTGAAATGCTCAACCCGAGATACTGCTGGTTAGGATGAGGGGAATATCTCTTAGCTTAACTATTTTAGTGACTGGTACAAAGTTTCATTTTTACAAGAGCACGCAGTACTCAGTTTAACAATACCACATGGTCACACACACGTTCTGGCGAGAGTCACGATCACTTTACGGTCTGTATGAGGTTACGGCAAATTAAACGTTTGTAAAAGAAAACATGTGCAAGACAACACATGGTACCGTTGAATTATAACCTACTCGGAACGTCTTCACATTCTTTACTGTCCCTATGACTCAACAAACAAAACAGCTCCAAACAATGTTGGCTATTGGAAAAAACCCACAGAATCTATTAACTTTAATTGAGTTTCTAGCCCGAAAGGCTGCCAAAAATAATACATCAGAGAGCAAGAGGCAAAGATGACAAAGAGGGTCAGATACTGGAAGCTGGGTCTTTATCTGCTTGCAGAGCTCAAAATTCCACATTCTTCAGATTCTCAGAGGAGATGGTCTGTATTTGCTCCCTTGATCTTAGATCTGTGCCAAATGCTTCAATGCCTGTACGGACACTGAGAACATCTTTGCCTTTGTACTGTCCCCTTCTTCTCCCTCCACTCCAGAACGAGGAAATCATTACTCAGTTCACAGAGACTGAAGCTGTGGACAGGGAATCCGTGCCCTTCAAGTGCAGTATAAATACTACAAAGTTACAAAGTGAACTAAGATTTAACCGCTGAGCTTTTTCTTAATTTGTCAAAATCTCTGCTCCCGAAGAACTGCTCTATTTTCCCCTGGGACCCCAGCAGAAGTCTGAGATACTCTGCTCCTTACAGGGCAAAATGGAGCAGCCTGTAAAAACCACTTACACTCACTATGGGCAGGCTGAGGATACAACTTCCCTCTCCATCACGATTGTAGAAAGCAACGGGCAGAGAATTCCAGCTCTGCAGCAAATGTGAAACGCCTGTGCAAATCATTAACGGAACGTGTTCAAGTGTAATGGCCAAATAAACAATTTAAACTCTTTTGGAGAGGCAGTGAATGATTCCCAGGGAATTCAGGAAATTGCAGCAAATTGAGGTGTGCAACCATTAAGCTGCATTCTTCCGTTAGTGCTTCAACATGCTCATCACTACATTCCTGCCAGAGGTTTAGTACCCCCAGCTCCGTTCCTACATTGTTTCACATCATCATTCACCAGCCAAATTACCTGCTTTATCAGAGGTTTGCTCACTATGAAATAGTTCGAGCTTACCTGGCCTGCTTTTGGCAAAAATGGATTGGGAGACAACCACATAAACAGCTCAGCCGGCCCAAAGGATGCGGCCGTGACCTCCAGCAAGGCTGGTGGCCTCCTTAGCTGACACAGCTGCAGTGAAGGTAACTCCACAGCCTAAGGTCCTCCAGGGAAGGCTACACGTCTGGAAACCTAGTTACTCAGAGAGTTCTCAGTGCCTAGTGCTTCCCTATAAGGGCTGATCCAGTCTTTGAAGGAATACTGACAGATCTAATAGTAAACTTCTGCAATCAGAAAATGTCATGACTTTTAAAAATATTGGTAATCCCTTTTCAAAAATCTAACTAGGATTCTAATCTGCACACCGTGTCTGAGTTTAGAATAAAATTTGATAATTGTTAATTATGACTACAATGCTGACATAGACAAGCTATAGTGTAGAGTTCCACAATGCCAGCAGTTCCAAATGGGTCTAAGAGTTTCACCATGGACTCTGCTACACTGCAGAAATTCAGCAAACAATTTCATTTTTTTTGCACACGACGCCAAAAGAAAGGAGGTCCTATATTTGAAGATTAACTCATATTTCAACTCAGAAGCTGAACACTTACCTAAGGCAGGTACCAATGTAGACTGGCTTGGTCCAATCCTTGTTGTCATTTGGTTTGTCAGAACTACCTAGAAGAGGAAACAGAAGTAAACAAACAAGAAAATCTCCAGAAAAGCAGCATATTGGTGGGAGGGAAGAGAGGGATTTTTCAAAGTCTTTTATCAAGTTACTCAAGCAAAACTCTTGCCCCGTAACGAAGCTTACATGTTAACAAGGAGAAATTGCAGAGGTGCCTCATCTTTCCTCGATAACCAAAACAAAATAAGAGGAGCCTGCAAAATGTATTCTCAGGTTGCACAGAAGGTAGATTTCTTTCATTCAAGACTTCAAACAAACCTATATTTCACCCCTCCCAAGGGATGCAAACTCTACACAACTTGTATATTCCACCATATTTGTACTAAATACTGTTTGGATCTCTCTTTAAATGGATGTGACTTGTACTAGCCCTCTACACAGATTCCAGTCCCTGTGGTATAAATGAGCTTAGTGGTGCTGCTCCAAACATGCATAAGCCCAGTGATTAACAGAATTTCTGCACCTTGTAGTCTAAAAATGCGCAAGTGGGTACAATACAAAGCAGAATGAAAGTGAACAGACAGAGCGGGGGAGTGTTTTCGCAGCACGAATCACTCGTAGGAGGTTCACAGACAGTCTAGGTTAGATCCCTGGTAGAAGTGGGGGTGGGCGAGACAGAAAAGAGCCAGGAATATTAATTGCAAAGTTCATTAAAAATGAAAAATAAAAATTTGTATCCATCTTAAACCCTAGAGGTTCACATTGTTTGACAGGCTCGTGTGATTCTTGCTTGAAGAGTTAGAAAAGCGAGCTAGAGGAAGCGATTCCACCGAGCACACGGGGCACACACCAAAATACTGATGGAGCCGAAAGCCCCACGACACGTACTGCGTATTTTAGAGAAGTAACTCATCATCTACAGATGGCAACAGCCGCAGATACCCTCCCCATCTCGCTGCTGGGGAAGGGCTGGGCATCTTAGCACAACCCACTGAGTTCAGCTGTAGATACCGAAGGGACACTTCCTACCATCCTAGAGCATTCCGTCTGCCCGGCTTTGCGGCCCCACAAGCAATCTCTGGCACACGAGCTGAATCCAGACTGCTGGCGAGATACGTGGAACTAACTCAACGACCAACGAGAGGGCCACTCTGAGCTAAATCACTTCTGAAGCTCTGTGACTGATCGCTTCTGGAGCAAGTGTTGATTTAGCAAGCGTTTGTACTAAACTGCTCACTTGGTCAATAGAAATAAGTTTTGTATGTCTCCCTTGACCAAAGAAAAGAGAAAAAGACGGTACAATGAGAGCTGCTCCTGTTCAAGGTCACCAGGTACCCAATTCCGGAGCCGAAAGCACTCAGTAAAGCGGAGGCTGTGCAAATCAAGCAATCGTAGAACACTCATCTCCCGTGGTGCCCACGCCAGCAGGAAGAAGCTTCCTAACTCGCGTCAGGGTGACAGAGGGTACGCTTTCAGCAGGCAGCCCAATCGCCTAACCCAGGCGGAACGCAGAGCTCTGCTCCTTCCCTTCCCGGAGCTATCAGAGGAAGCACAAGGGGAGGCTTATTTTTAGCAGTCGGGAACAAAAAGCCAATTCCGCAAAGAGAGTTGGGGATGACAAGGTTGCAAGTCACCTGGAAACAGTTACAGGCACGAGCACCATTTTGAGGCTGTCTAAACTCTTAATTCCTGAACAATGCTGGTTTGTTTTGGGTTTTTTTGCACTGTTAAAGACTTGTCAAAACAATTTCTGGAACAGATGCAGCTTCTGAGTGCCATCTGCTGGCAAGGCCACCGCAGATCTGCTGGCCTCCATATTGGCGTAAATGACGTAGAAACAATGCCCGGGAAGGAAGCTATGGGTTTCCATGGATGCCAGAAGAGCAAGCCAAACCAGCAGAGAAAGTGGTTTTCCTCCCTAACAACAGTTCCTCTGCTAAGACCATAGTTTATTTTTAAATGAAGGGTGGAAAATGAGGTTGGAACTGCTAAATACGTATTTTAATGCGTGCGTTTTGTAGGTGAAAGTCACCGAAGGAGCGCTCCTTGTCCAACCAAATCATTAAAGATGATGTGAAACAGCACGACAAATTGATACGCTGCCATTTAATTAAGATCCATAGGATGCTTTTAATGCAAATTTTAATTATTTCGTCAAGTCTCGGAATTTTCCACCTCTGCAGTTTTGCCTGTGCCATCCATCTGTATTTACGAACCAAACTGGCAAACACAAACTGAGGGGACACTCTTGCAGTTTTATTTTGCTACTCACAATCACAAAGCACATTTGCTTATTCTGTAATCTGTTTATTCCTAAGTAGCACCTTTTGTGATTTAAATCTGTCCCAGACTCACCGCGGCCTTATGATCGTTGGCCACGATGATCAGCTGCTGTGCCAGACCATTCAAAAGCCGTGTCCGAAGTGAGAGGTCCTCAAAGTCATGGCGAAAAGGAAATGCGATTCCATCGACGACCACCAGTCGGACCTAAGTGCAGAAGAAAAGGAAGAACTACCATTACTATCCTACAAACGACAAAAAAGCAGTAAAATCTTTTTTTAAGAGCTCCACAAGAGCGCAGGGTGAAGAGCCTCCAGCTCCAAACACACTAGTGCTTGTTTGTTGGCCAAGAAAGGTTGGACCAGATGATCCTTGAGGTCCCTTCCAAGCTGGTATTCTATGACTGTATGATTCCAGTCCACTTGGGAAGCGCAGCACTGCATTCTGCCGAGACATCAGCTTAGACCATCGCTCCCCTGGCTCCAACAAAACGCTGCGTTAAGCTCTCCCATTAGTTCACGCAGCACAGAGCTGCCCTTCCGACTGTTGCCGGTCTCAGAGCTCGCCCGCGTACAGCCGGCTGACTTATCTCTGCAGCACCTGGTACAGAATACAAAATAACAAGGCCGGACTGAAAGCCTTGTAGAAGAGAAGCTGGATGGGGGAGGGTGGGAATCATCATTAAACATCAGAATTGTGCTTCAATCCACTCTCCACAAATATTAATTTATTACACGTTTTCCCTCAAAAACTAAATCCAAAGTAAAATTAGAAAACATGCTGTCTGTAGACAACTCATCTGATTCTCAGGCTCCCATCAACTATCTGTCTTAGAAACAAGGATTTTAACAGATGCTGAAAGATATTCCAGACGCTATGCAATGGAGCCGAGTATCTGCCTTGCCTGAAGATGTTTGCTTTGCTGAATTATTCCTTCTGTAGCAATCATTAGCTGAAGGTAGAACACAATGCCGCTGCTGGCTCATCACCCTCAAGACACTATATAAACATTAGGCTGGGATTGTGATTTATTCTGGCTTCATTTGTTGCAGCTGTTTTGATGACCCACGTTTGTCTGAAATGCAGAAGGGAGATCGATTGTCTTACAGCGTCGGCATGTTCAGATGTCACTCAAATCCTTGGTATCTACAAGTTTTTGCATTAATGCACAAGATAGCAAACTGGAAACAACACAAGAAAACTGTTTTTCTGTATTATTGATTTAAGTCATTACTGGGAAGTTGCTTTGTGACAGGAACGTACAAGCCTGCAGCAAATATCACTCTGTGAAATCGCCCTGGGACTCTAACTGAAAAAAACCTCCTTAATTTGAAAAAGAAGATTAAATATTTGGAATTAAAACAAGATATTCTTCTGTTTTCTCATTTTTCCTCCTGCCTGCAAATTCTCTTCTATGAGCCTTTACATCTTCCTTATGCATAATTTTTTGACTTTAAGAACAATCAGTTTAACAGTATAAACATGACTCATGCTAGAAAGGAATGTATACATCGTTATATAACTTGCCTATCAGATTAACATGGCTAGGTAGGATGCAATTTAGTTTATTTTCTCCCAGTTGCACTTGCTATAAAATAGCAAACAGACTTAGAGTATCCCAAAGTAGGCTAGACAAAGAAAGCTTAGTAACACCTGCCTTCTCCACCTCAGTTTGTCTCTACTAGACCTTAAAGAATTAGGTTTATTATGACAAGAATATTTTCTAATATAGTCTTTCTCACATTATTGGTCTTTCTCATATGATTAACAGGATCTCAAACTAACTCATACTTCCAAATGACACTCTCTACAATTATGTCTCACTCAGAAAAGAACCTAAAACCTGGAGGTGTCCTGTGGTCCCAGTCTCAGCTCCCGGTCTGCACAGAGGGATCAGACGAATTTTAATGAGACCTGGACTGCAAGGAGCAATCTGTCAAGTCACTTATAGCCTGTCCAAGGAATCACCAGAAGGTCTTATGGTTCTTTTGCAACCTTCAGTATTTCAGGCTCCAGGCCAAGCGCAGATAATCAGCACAGATGGTACCAGAGAACTGCCGCCCAATGTAACTGTGCTAATGAAGCCATGTACTTTCCACAAGAGCAAACACAACAGGGCACCGTTAGTACCTGGCAGAGAAAGGGAGATACCAGACTACACTAAGCAAAAGTAAGACTCCCATCTGCGCTTCCCAGAACATAACAGCTTCCAAAAAAATGGGAATTATGTGCGAACGACAACCGAACTAAACAACGCTGAGTTGCGCTCGGCTAGAATGAGGCACAAGTCACCTTCCCCAAATCCTGTTAGGGAGGGAGCTGCTGTGCAGAATCCACAAACCTGGAAGGGAAGGGAGGTGGTGAAAAACTGCCCTACAATCGCACTTCCCTAAGACACTAGGTACTAGGAAACTTTTTGGCTGTAGTCCACCCAAGAGTCAAGCTGCAGGCTCTGGTTGCTTGGGGCAACAGGAGATGTATCGGAAAGAAGGAGAAGAGTCACTTTCTGGATGCCAAGATAGTGCAGGATACTTCTGGTCCTCAGTGATCTTCGAGGACAAAAGAAAGCACTAAGCCTTTCTGATCCCCCACGCTCACCTGGCTCAGAGACTCTTTTGTGATGTTTCCTAACTCAGTGTTAATAGAAATACAAAAACGTGTGGCAACATAGATCCAGTATCCTCACCTCAAAGTGGGGATTCAGGATGATGGCGGCAGCAGCAGCAAAAGTAAACTACTCTCGAGTAACTGGGATGGGAATGAGAAAGCAAACAAGCTTTACATTTGTACTCTGGCACCAGCCAATGTATTACTGCCACGCTGACGAGGTACCAAGGTGTTACTCCTGTTACTATAACAGATGAACATCCCTGAAAATCCTGAGTGTGAAGATGAGTGATACCTTCTGATCGGCCTGCAATAACCCTTACCTTGGAATGCTCTGCAAGGAAGTCTGGGAGGAGGTAGACCTGTGCAAGAAGCTCTATGTAGTCACGGCAACGGAAGTAATATATGTGAGAAAGGATATTTTCAAGAGAGAAAGTCTCCAAAGCTTTTAGATGATCTGAGAACAAATAAATAGATGAGTAAATGAGTCAGAAGTCTGCACTAGCATACTGCTACCTTCATCATTCTACCAAACTATGCCTTCCACACATAGCAACAACAAAACTCCCTGAAACAGTCAAGGTAAAGAGTGTGGGAAACATACCTTCCATCTGGCTTGAAAGTCAAGAAGGTGGTGAGCAGATGCTATCTCAGCATTTGCACAGAGATACACCGGAGCCTCCAAGGGAGCGCTCCAAAAATGAAAAATTCGTTTCTGAAAAAAGAACTTTTCCAGTGAATCATTTTCAAGCCAGAACACCACCAGAGGACAACAGGATGATTCATCATGCATTGTTTAATGTACAGGCAGCAGCTCATTTAATATAGTGTCCTTCTACCTCAGTTCAAGTAGAAATTTGCTGCATAAAATACTCTAAGAGTAACGTAAAAGTTGGGTCAGTATCCCCAGCACACTGATGGCATAGAACAAAACTCTTCACTAGATGCAACCTCACTCAATTGACCTTATGAAGGAGCTGAATTCCAGCTACAGTTTTACAATATGGGGCTTCAGCATTAACATGGGCTTAAGAAACTCTGCCAGTCCTCTTCTCTTTTTCCAGCTGCCCTTCCTGTCATATCACAGAGTTATAGAAACATAGACTCCCAGGTTGGAAGGCTCCTCGAGGATCACCTGCTTGAACCCTTCCTGGCAAAAGCACTGTCCCTGCGTTGCAGCACATTACCCCTCAGTTTTGCTGACAGAGTTGCGTTTGGGTTTTGCTGTAAAGTTGATCATTAAAGTGTTAAACCAAAGGAAAAAAAACCACCACAAATCATCACGTAGCAAACCAGTTATTCTCAAAGTAGATCAGCTCAGTCTGCAGCACGGCTCCACATACCGATGCAGTTCAGGGCACGATCCAGGTGGAAATAAAAGGCTGGCAGCGAGAACTCCGTAAGCCAGTGCTGCTGCCGACCCCTCCAACTGTAAAACTACAGTTTCACTCAGATCCCAGCCTACGAGGCAGAAAGAAGCAACGTTACCTTCTTCTTGCTGAGCTGCAGCAATAAGCTGGCAATGCTGCACACAGGCCGTGGCAATATCCACTACTCTCTCTACCATGAAACTTCCTTCGGTGTCAATGAACACGGCTTCTCCGGCTACGCCCCCAAAGCATTCGGGGATCTGTACGTCTACTGCCAGCTGCATACTGCCAAGGGAAACAGAACAAAGGGAAATATTTACTTCACAAAGCTCTTCCCCCTCCCCAAACTCACTCCTAACATTACATTTCCACTGAGGAACCCGTGGAGCAGGAAACAGTTGCAGCCGTTATCGTATTTATAAAGCTGTAGAAGAACCAGAGATCGCAGCCACGACGACAAGAAAAACAAACTCTCTTCCCGGTGAAACTAAACAAAGAAAAGTGATCCTCAGTTGCACAAAAGTAATCTAAAAATAAAATACCAGAGCTGTGTTTTCCCAACACCGGGCGCTCCACAGATCTCGGTGATTTTTGTGAGCTGCACACCGCCTCCCAGAACATTGTCCAGCGCTGAGCAAAAGGTGATGATGAAGCCTTGGGCTTGCTCTTCTTCCAGAAGTTCCAGTGCTGTGTACTTTCTGGTGGTCCCCGCTCCCCCAGCAGTCCTTGCTGCATCCCCGTGACATTCCTGCCTCACAACCTGTAACACTTCCAGCGCCTCTTCTTTGGAGATTCCAATTTCTGGAAGAGTCAAAACCAAGAATCACCACCTGATTTTTACAAACAGTGATTTATTTGAAGTATGAAGAGATAATTCAACTCGTTCGACAGTTCCTGATCACTCTGCAGGGTAACACACAACTATGAATCCTTTTAGTAGAACGCTGCGCACAGCTTGCCAACACCTCTGAACTAATTCTACGATTTGTAAAACAGCTCGGAGCAATGATGCCCTGCGCTCAGGATTCAGGGGACACCAAGCTATCTGCAATAATAAAATAAAATTTAAAAAAAATCACAAGTGCTGTTCATAGAGGTGGATGAGATCCAGCAGAGCAATCATATTAATGTTATTTGAAGCAAACAGGGTCACAAAATCCCAGGATGGCGGGGGTTGGAGGGGACCTCTGGAGAACATTTTATCCGACGCCCCTCCTCCAGCAGGGTCACCCAGAGCAGGGGGCCCAGGATCACATTGTGCAGACAGGTTTGGAATCTCTCCAGAGGAGACTCCAGCCTCTCTGGGCAGCCTGTTCCTGGGCTCTGTCACTCTGAAAAGCGGGTGTTTTTCCTCACGCTCAGGTCCTGTGCAAGGAGTCAGGTTGTAGACCAGTAAGTGACAGTGACACCTACTGATTGTGCTCTGAATACTCAGGGTATTCCAGGGCTGAGCACTTTAGATTTGAAACACAGAGCGAGTAACAGAGGCAAGATACCTGTGGACACCTCTGTGTTTCCATCCGTATACACACGGACCTGTCAGGATCGAGCCACTTCACTTTGATCTTCTAGGCAAAACTACTGCCGCGAATTATCATAGATAATAAAACTACTGATAATCAAAATGGTGACAGTTCTTACAACGTCTGTGCAAATCTTCCTGAAGAAAGCAACTTTCTAACTTCACAGAAGTTCATTTTGCTTAAAGCATGTACGGTTGGGGAAAGAAGAGGAATGAGACAGAATCCTCTGCATTTTCTTTTCCCATATCCAATTTACATTTTCTTTTCCATATCCAATTTACATTTTCTTTTCCATATCCAATTTATTTCTGCCACTCAGTGTACAAAGCATCAGGATGTTTCATCAGAATAGTTTTTGTCCATTTTGGTTTTTGCTTAGGTAAATGTGAAAGGCAGTAAATATTTACCTATTTTTGCTTAGGCACGTGTAACAATCAGCAAATACCTACTTTGCCCACTTCTCTGGACTCCCCTGAGGTCTCAGGGACATTTCTCGTGGAGCAGCCACCGCAGCCCAGGCCAAGCGCCTCTTCTGCCCGGGGCGCTTCATTAACCACGCATTAAACCCTCCAACACGCGAACCCCGCTCACACCCCAGCCCCGCTAACTAAGTTGCTACGAAGTTTTGCGGAAGAGGAGTTAGGGAAGGCCTGCCCGAAGCGGGAGGGACGACGCCGGACCGGGCCGCCGGGGCGGAGCCACCTGCAGCGGGGAGGCCCGTCCCCCAAAGGCNCCGGCGTCGTCCTGCCCCGGTCAGAGCGGCCTGCGCACCCGGCAGCCTCTCGGGGCGTTTCTGCCGCACACGCGTCATTGGCGTCGTCACCTCTCCCTCCGTCTCCGCGTTTTCCTTCCGTAGGATCGCTAATAGTACCTCATCAACTTGTCACCTGCCTTAGGATTCATCTGGAGGAGGCCACCGCGAGTGATGGTGTCAGCTGCCGGAGGTTTTGAGGTCAAACAAGAAGTTTGTTGAGTTAGGGCCTTCGTTGCGTTTCCTACGTTTTGCTGTTTTGTTGAGGGAAGCCGATGGCTCATACTCCCCCTCTGCCAATTCCCTGCCCAGTCCAGCTTGGGAGTATCAAAGGGGACTCTCTGGAAGCTCAGCTGCACGAGCGTGTCAGGCAAGGAGACTGTGCAAAGGTGAAGAAGCTTCTGAAAAAAGGTAAAAGCTCACTTTAGACAAGGGCTGACAGAAAAGTACAACTTTTTTCCTGTGTATTTTTGGTAAAAACCAGTCAGTGTACTGGCTGTGCAGCTCAGGTTTGTGAGTAAAATTTGCAAAATGAATTATAGTTGTTGTTTTCTGGTAAGTGGCACTCATTTGGTTCTTTTGTTTTTTTTCATCAAAAAATGTATGAAAATAAGTAAATTGAAAACTAGATTTTGAGTAATAAGGAGCTTGTAAGAAAATGATGAGGTATTGCAAAACTAAAATTGTGAAAGTCTGCTTTAGAAGTAGATGCTTTAAATGGGATTTTATCTTTAATTCTGATTGCGTAGTGCTTAAGGTATGGTTTACATGCTGGTAGTTTTGACAGATTTTTAACTACATGGGAACAGGGAATTTTGTAGATGAAATCTAAAATTTGATGCAGTTCTATTTCGTATTTGCTATCAAGAACTTAAGAGGCGTGAATCCTTTACAGCGCCGCTGACCCGATGGATGCGCAACGCGGGGACCGCCCTAGGGCCGTGTGCGGGGAACGGCGGCTGCCCCGCGGCCGGGCCGAGTGCCGGAGTCCCGGAGTCCCGGAGGNGCCTTTTGGCTCGGCCGGGAGGGAGAGAGCACGGGCTGAGCGGTTTGTGGCCCTTCTTTTTTTATCCCTTGGTGACAAAAAGAGGTTTAGAGTCTTCGGGTGACTCGAGTGGGCAGGGGCACCTTTCAAGGTCATCTCGCCCACCCCCCTGCAGGGAGCAGGGACATCTGCGACTCGAGCAGGTTGCTCAGTTCAGTGAAAATAAATCACCTGAAACTTACTCCGTGGCCGTGCGATTGTCTCCGTTTAGTCAGTTGTTCGATCACACAGTGCAGCTCTCCCGAGAAGGGGAATCGGGAAAAGGAAAGGAGACCGTGGGTTGAAATGAAAGGGGATTTTATAAAATAATAACACCCCCCCTCATATTAATACTATTATAAAGTGCGTAGTTATACTCGGCCTAAGTAGTGGTTGTGAGTTGCGCACTCGCAGCAGCTCACGCTGGATGTCGGGCCCTGCGAGCACCACGGCTCCAGAGAAAGCGCCGTGGTCACAACGAACAAAAGAGTGGACCTCGGGAGCAAGATGACGGGTGACACCCTCCCGGGATGGCAGCCATTGAGAAGAGACCGTGCCCAGTAAACTTTCTAGTTTATAGGGAGCGTGATCTTTATGGTAGTATGGAACACTTCTGTAGGCCGGCTTGGGTCAGCTGCTCTGGATTTAGCTCCTGGCTAACTGGAAAGTGCTAAAGAACTTGATCACTGTGGAGATCTGCGGACCGTGGCTGGCCGTGAACGAAAACAAAGAGTCTTAGCAGCTTTGTTCTCACCAAGCCAAGTACTGCAGTCGTGTCAAAAATGCAGCTTTCCCAGGTAAATAATTGATTCTACGATCCTATCCCAGTGAAATCGGGACAGTAAATTAGAGGATGGTATTCTCAAGCCGTCGGTTGTGTAGGACAAGATGACTTGGTGGGTACTGTGGGGTTGTTTCTGATCAGAGAGTGATGAGGGACAAAGGGAAAAGCTTTTGCGTTTCATACAGTGTTGGCGGAAGTGTGTCTTGCTCAGACCTGGAGCGTGGTAAACCTTTGACCGCAGTCTGAGGGGGGTGAGGGAGAAACATCTTCACGCGGTGCTCTTTATGGCTGTAGTATCATGGGAGATGGGATACGTCAGGTTGGATCCTGGGGCCGTAGGGTGTCTGTTGGGAGCTGGAAGAACCTGCTCAGTATTAGTCACCTGTGTTGTGGAAGACCTTGGTGCTCGGGCTGGAGCCAGAGATGTAAAGGACAGTGATAATTATGGCTGTACTCTGTGGGGTTGTTGTAGCTGGTGTACGAGTGTGTGTCCGGGTGTGTTGGATCTCGGTAGCCCCTGGAAGCCGGTGCAGCCCCTTCAGAGCAGCGGGCACGAGTTGTGCAGTGAGTGGTGCCCGAGCAGCACTCTAGGGGTGAGGGGAGCACGGACCCGGCCGGTGGTCTCGCCCGTTGTGTCATGACATCTGCACCGGGCCAGGCTCGGGCGGGAGTAGCCCCGGCTCTGCGGACCCGGCCATGCGCGGGGGGAGTGACGAGGAGCCGGGCCAGGGCGGCCAAAGCGCGGCGTCTGCGTCACGAGTGCTGTGAGGGCGGGGCCGCGCGGGTACTTGAGCGAGAGCGGAGCGTGTGATTGGCCGTATGAGGCGGAACATGCAAACGAAGGGGCGTGGACTCCTTCGCCGCCCCGCGCGGCGCTCCC
>VWZK01003454.1:0-46474 GCA_013396935.1 Baryphthengus martii | reverse complement strand
AAAAAAAAAAAAAGAGATAAGAACTGGTCTTCAGTTTCTGCTGCTCTAGGTTTCCACGGAATTGCACAAAGCCATCCCAAGCAAGGGGACGGGCTGCAGAAATGCTGCCCTTCTCAGCAGCCACAGGAAGACTCCATCATCATGTGGCCTCAGATAACCTTCAACCCTCAATTTTCCAATGGTAAAATGGGGATGAGACTACTTGTTTTTGCAAAATTTTCTCGTCATCCTTCAGGGAAAGATGATAGGAAGTTCAAATCACTGATTAATTCCAGCAGCAGCACGTGGTGCTTTATAATAGAAAACCTTCAACCTATCCCTTAAAAATAGTCAGCATGAGACCATGAATGGCACAGGGCTGTTCTTTTGGCTAGTTGCGTTTTGGAAGAAGGTGGACTTTGCCTAAGTCAGGATGATGGGGCAGCAGGGGCTTCTGGCATCAGCTGAAACTACAGAAAAAAAAGTGGTAAAACAAACCAAAATAAATGATTATGTTAGCCTAGCCTTAATGAGGATTCAAATTTAGGATGGAAAGTCTATTAGGAATCTCGTGTCTACTAAACAAAGCTCTACCTCAAGGTGGACATGGAATAGTTACTGGTAACGACAAGAAATATGACATTCAGCTCTCTGCTAGAGATTGCAAATATTTGCCCAGGATGAAATTGATTATTTATTCTGCCCAACTAACAACAACTTTGTCCAATATTCTGAGCAAGAAACTGCCTTCACTACGCTGCCTCAGGTGGCTGCGTTCATATTCTCAGTACTTGCCCCATTGCCACACGAGGAATATTTTCTCTCATGATTGTCACAAGCAGGTCCTTGTTCCAGCAGGATGTCATATGTGTTCTTAAACTGATGCGTGAACTCAATTTCAACTGCTACAAGAGCAACTCGAAACTCAGAAATGTCAGCGTGTCGAGCAGGGCTTTGCTTTATAAACATTCCTTTGTTAATGAAATTGGAAAAGTTCAGAGAAGGAATTTTCCATGAGTAATCATTCCTCACGTAAACACTACTCAGAAGTCCCTTCCTTCAAATTCGCTTTGACAGCTGCTTGGGAAATAATAATAGTTAAAAAAACTTAGTCTTACTGTTTTATCAACAGAATAAACATGTATCTGCAGATTCACGCACTGGAATCCAAATTGCTGGGTCTTCTTCCAGCTCCCTGTTACTTCGTCACTGGCATAGACCCAACCATGTAAGGGACAAGACTTAGGCTGATGGTCCACTTCTGGAGACCACTGGTTTCAGAGGACAGCAAGGAAACTCTGTTGTCATTACCAAAAGGGAAACAGCCAGACTTTGTCGTATCTGTGTATTTCCCAGATCTTAAAAGTTGTCTTCTCTCACTGCTATCCACAAGCTGATTCCACCTACTGCCTCTTATCTTAGAAACAGATTGCCATCTCTTGGGAAAAGGGAGCTGGAACTTCGTTAAATGTTTCTACAGCACCCTGGGAAATGGTGATGGGGTCTCCAGGGATTTCTGAAGTACAGATAATGAACCTGACAGACTATGCTATGGAGGAGCTGTCAATCAACTGCAAGCTATTTGCATCCCCTCTGTCAGGTTTCCATCACTCCACCGCAAGCTGTTGCCAGGGTTTCAGCAACTAGAGCAGAGGGGAGTGGAAACAGCCCAGGGCCAGGTGGTGCAGCCTGGGCCAGCTCTCGGCACAGGCAAAGGAGGCATTTGCCTGGGGCAGCTTATCGCTGCAAGGGGGCTGGAGGAGAATGAAAGACGGACAAAAAATAGATATGGCCTTGCAGCCTTAACACCTTGGAAAATTTCAGTACATAGTAATTCCAAATTGCAGTTCCTGGCAGGATCTCCCACACTTCCCAGAGCCTTTCCACCCGCAACTGATCCCTAGCCGTTCTGCTCTGCCTTTGTCCCTCTCCTCATAGCGGTGGCCTGGGATAAACACTCACCCAGCTTTGGTCTTTGGAGGAGCTTAGAGACTGATGGAGATGAGGGACTGTTGGAGGTGATCCTCTGATTTTAAGCTCACCGTCTGAAGACTGTTGAGGACACACAGTGAGGCACCAGAGCAGTGGGTACCTACAGATCTCCCAGCTTCAGTGACCTATTGTGATGAATAGCCAAGTAAAATCAATCATTAATCATAGAACACGGAAAGTGTTGAAAAAAAGAAGCCAATGAGAGGTTGGTGAGATGCTGTAGCTTTTTGAGAGATACAAGAGAATGTGTTACAGAGTAGAGAGAAGATCAAAGAAATGAAAAGCCAAAAAAAGATACAACTCAGAAGTTTAATGGAAAACACAGAAGAGAAGCGGGTGTTGATGAATAATCGTGTTCTACCGGTCAGAGAGAGGTCAGTCCTTTTTCTTCTGATTAAGAATTCTCCGTGTGCAAAGACACCATGAGAAACTATGGGTGAAAAAGTCTGGGAAATAGCACTATGGACCACTGTTTGCATCAGAAAAACATCCTGCTTTGTGTAACAGCTAGGACAAATGGAGATTTAAGATCCTGTTCCTAGGAAGAGTGGCCTGTTTGAAATCACAACGGTAGTGTTACCCCTCACTTCTGAGTCTTAAATTAGTGTGAGCGAGACAGAAACAGGAAAATAAATCTCACTAGGCTTTGACTAGATCTTGTCTTGGACTGACACAGTCCATCATACTTCCAGGTAAGAAGGAGGATCTGTGGGAGTTAAAAAAGAAGCTTGTGTCATCGATGTTTCTTCTCTTACTACAAAGGTCTGTAGTGACAGGACAAGGTGTAATGGTTTGAAACTAGAAGAGCGGCGATTCAAATCGGAAATTAGAAGGAAATTATTCACTCTGAGCGTGATGAGACACTGAAACAGATGGCCAAGGGAAGATGTAGATGCTCCCTCACTGGAAGTGTTCAAGGCCAGGTTGGGTGGGGCCTTGAGCAACCTGGTCTAGTGAGGTGACCTTGCCATGGCAGGGGTGTTGAAACGAGATGATCTCTAAGGTCCCTTTCAACCCAAACTGTTCTATGATTCTATGATTATTTCTTTAACATTAAGGAAACTGTTTTTTTCCGAAGCACGTTTTCTTTATTTTCATTTTGGTAGTATCTGGTAATATATTTAGGCTGAAGCACTGTCTGATGAGAGACAGCCTACTAAAATGAAGAAGAGCAAAATAATAAAAACTAAAAAAAACTGAAAGTGGAACTTTTGTTAACTGTTTATTTAGCATCAGTGCTCAAACTGCAGTTGTCAGAAAAGAAAAACTCTTAAAATTTAAATACTGGCACTTGAATTGATTCACATGGTCTTTTTGAAATAGTCCAAAGATTTTACACTAAAAGTCTCAAAACGAACAAGCAGCAAAATTCTAGAAGTGAATATGTAAAAGCCTCTCAGTGAGCTTTTGTTCATCAAAAGGAAGCACAACAAGATGTAAAAGGAAGAGGGACAATTGTTGAAAATCCTTGGCAGGTTACCTTTAAACGCTCCTTCTCCTAGAGATCATAAAGCATAGAGAGGAGCGAAGCCAAACTGCATCTCTTTATAAAACAGAAAAGAGTGTAAAGATTTCCATAAATAGCCATTTTCTGCATTAAAATCTGCCTGTGGTGAATATTTCTACTCTGGTTTCCAAAAAAAATAAGGACTTAGGCGATCTAAGTTGTGTGTGTATCAGCTCATCTCTTTGTGTCCCCCCTGACGACTTTTGAACCTGTTTCAACAAAATCTGTGAGAAGTGTACAGGTTTCATGAAAATTTACAGCCTGGGGGAAGACAGGTACTTGATTAGTTGCACCAGCCAGAACAAGACAGGCTCCAGTTACCCTTTATCAGACGCTGGAGAATCCGTGTTGAGGAGAGACATTATTCTACAAGTATGCCTTGTAGAAGCACAAAGAGACACATCTATGTCTCTGGCTTTGTATTGACCCTGGAAGATCTTTTTGAAGCCCAGCAGAAAGGATCTACTTTTATTTTTCATCCCTTGGGGACGGACCCACTACACCATGAGTGCCCACAGTAGTTCCAATGACTAGATCATGTATACCATGGGCCCTTAGGGGTAATCACAGCTCTTTTACACCTAAAGAAGGTGTAAAAGATATTGTCATATACAACATCTCCTCGTAGAGAAGAAAGACGTGACAAGGAGTCATCTCTATTTCCCAGCACGCCGCAGGCTGAAGTAGGCAGGCTCTGCTCTGCAATTGCAAGGGGACGTGTCACCCCACGTTTCCCTAGTGAGTTCAGGCTCCTTGAGTGTGTGCGTGTGTGCTCCTTTCTGTCCATCAAAGTCTCTCATCTGAGCGTGCTGGTTACCTCCATCCAAAACCAGACACTTTCATTCAGGCTGGAAACTCAGTTACTTTGCAGAGAAGGCACAGTTTCTTGCCAGCTGCCTTTCAAAGTAGTTTCTTGATTGTACAGGGAAAGCACAACCAGACATGCAGGTGGGTTGGAGGACACCCTGGAAGCACCCCAGGTGGGAGATCCTTGCCGTGTCTTTGCCATGCTGTGCAGACATCCAGGCTATAGTAAGACATTCAGTCCACCCTGTTGCTCAGACATTCCCTGAGGGCTGCTTTCAGGATGTTGTAAGGAACAATTCTCCAAATGATAACTTGTTTAGTTCACTGCATGATATATGGGAATGAGGTATTTGAAAAATGTGTAGATATGGCGTGGAGGTGGACTTGGCAGTGCTGGGTCTTTTCCAACCTAAACAATTCTATGATTCTATGGGTTAGTGTTAGAGCTATACTCTAAGTAAAAAGCCACTCAGGGCACTGTGGTAGCATAGTTTCTGCTTGGGGCTGTCTCTTGACGTGGTTTAGTTTCTAGGTGGTTAAACAGGACATGAACGTCACGACTATTCCCTTCACCACCGACTCTGAATGGTGTAAACCACAGCCTTCAAGGAGAAAGGACTTTGCCTGGTAGAGTCAGCCCCTGGGAGGGGTGCATATGGCACTATTTAACGTGCCTTGGTAGAGAGAGATCCCAGTTTCAGAACAACAATGGTCACACCTGGATGGTGGATTTTTTTTGAGTAAAAGACCATGGCTAGTGAAGGTAGTCTGAGTGCTAATGTGATTATAAATAATATAATACTCTAACCCAGCCCCCATACCCCTTTTCTTTCAAACTATCATACAAGTCAGGAAGATCCAATTTAAATTACCAACTGCAAGTATTGACTGATTTTGAGCTAGTTGCCATGAGCTAAAAATCACGTTAAAATTTTCTTATAATTTGGAAGTGTATTTCATTTGCCCTTGCACGATGGCAGGCATGGAAATTTTGCTCGAATTTTCCAAAGTGATTCACTTTCTGGCTTCAAACAAATATGGTCAAAGCCAGGTGCCAAAAACATCTTCAACAAGCATTTTGATCTAGAATGAAAGTTCCAGTCCCAATAGTAACTTAAGTAACGGTTCATGCTCCTGCATTTCTATTTTGGGTCTTTTAAAGAACAAGAAATAGATCCCTTATATGTATCTTCAGCACATTTCCAAACTCTTAGGGGAAATGTCAATGATGCTGTTTTGATTTCAAAGGTCACCTGGGGACTTGAACTTCACAGCTGTGGAAGGTGTCCTGCTTTTTCCTATTCATTCATTCCAAGACTGCAGCAAGGGCTGCATTCCAGCATTTTTAATGTCTTTTAAACCATTCTTAATTGCTCTTTCTTAAAACAATTTGGCCAAAGGTCCTGGTTTTTAGAATATGTTAGCTATCTTCCCCCTGAAATTGATTTGCAGATTGGAAGCCCAAACAGTGAGGTGCATAAAAATGCCCAGCGTCTTTTGTACCACTGGTGGGTCTGAAGGACAACATCTGCTACCTCTGGTGGCAAAGCAGAGACAACTAAAGCGGGTGAATTGCCCTCCAAAGAGAGGAGCAGCTTTGCCGTTTCACTTCCCAGCAAGTACGAGAGCGCAGAAGAGCTCCGTGGGCTCTCGTCACGGATTCCATGCCATGTGCACTTGGCTTATTAATTAAAACATATTCTTTACTGTTTTCAATACATTAAATTGAATGCGTCTAATGAATATCCAGCTGCACTTTTCCTCCTTTGTACATAATAATTTAGAATCATAAATTGCACTCGTTTCAACCCAGGAACATTTTGCCCATTATATGGCTGCTGGTGATAATGTATCAGACAGCAATAATGATGCTTGATATTCATAAGCTGCACTAAATGGGAAGCGCTCAGAGCTACATGTTTTGATTAGCAGACTAAGCAAACCATGACATGAAAATTTTTATTTACATGGAATACTAAGGCTTCTTCCACTAAGCGATTTATTTAGCCAGAGGGACAGTTTAAGTGTGCCTGACCTGCTTAACTGAGATCTAGATCATCGCAGGGTGGACAACTCTGATGCCCAAAAAGCTTGAATGATTGTCTAATCTAAGATAGATATGCAAAACTATGTGCTAAAATTCATTTCGTAGGTGATTTACCAAGAAAAGTGAGGCCTTTCTTAATGTATGTGTAGAAGTCGAATCAAATGCAGAATATGCTCTGGAGAGGCCTATAGATAGAGGAAAGATATTTTGCTCCAGATGAAAATTTCTATGCCTTCTAGTGCTTTTCTAATGCTCCTCCATCTCTCCCTGCAGCAATCTTGTGTCCTTCGCAGCCTGCCTTCACTGTACAGCTACACTTCTGTCATTTCACAAGTGCAATCCCTTCCTAATACACTAAAAAAAACCAAACAAATCCATATATACTTTCACTTGTGTGCTCTACATTGTTCCTTCAGCTCCACCTATTGACGTCCTGAAAAATCAGTGTTTGGGGCACCACGTCTCTCCCATCTGTCTTGAGGACATAGTACATCCACACAGGTGACCCATTCCCCTGGCAAAGTTGTAGTTTATCGGGTTAAGCAAGTGACATGACTAACCCTTGTGGATTCAGGACAGCTGATCAGAAAGGCTGTAGTCTACCAAGTTTGAATGGAAATTGCTCTTTAGATTGTGGTAGAAGCTTTCTGTCTTTAGTTAAGGAAAGTAGAATACAAAGGACGAGCAACCATCATTACTACCTTTACCATCACTACCACCATTAGTAGACAGGCTGGTTTAAAACCAACTAAGTTAGAGGAGGCAATCAGGATGAACTATAGAGAAGTGAAGATATGTAGATGGACGAGCAAGTAGCCAGTTACCCGTGTGACTGATGCATGATACCCTTCATCAACCAGACAGAGCTAAAAGAATGAAAATAGGGGTGGTAAAGGGCAAGCTAGTGAAGTTGGAAAATCTGGAAGATGAACAATGGGCTCAGTTTGTTTCTCTCCTCTGCAGTTTGGGATTATTTTGCTCCCTCTCTTCGTTGTGAATGGCCTCTCTGGGCTGACATCACAAATGTCAGACGGTGAAGCTCTTTTTTTTCACCCTTGCAAAGCTCTGAGGAGAGGAGGTAAACAGGGAAGAGCAGAGCTAGACAGTGGGGGAGCAGCTGGGAGACATCTAACAACCTTCCACAAGGTGTGCACATTGGGGAATTCACCTATGACTCAGACATCGGCTGGAGGTGAGGGTGACAGTGGGCGACTTTAGAGAGTTTTAAGTAGCTTCTTGATCTCTGGTTGAAAGAAACTTGTGAAGTGCCATGTAACATGAAACAAGGACTTGTAAACTTTTCTCCAGCAATATATTTGGGTGAAGGTTGGTTTGATAAGCGGCCCAAACTACTGGGTGTGCCTCTATAAACATTACTGGAGATGACTGAGTGTTGATTGCAGTCAGACCTGCACTCATATCTCTGCAGGTCTCCAAGAATTATTTGAACCCTCCCAGCCTACAAATTGATGCTGGCAGACATTTCCATCACCTTTGCTGGAAATAACAACAGCCTATCCGTACCTTGAGACTACTGGTTCCAGAAACTAAAGACGGAAGGAGGGGGGGAGAATAGAGATATTTTATTTTCTTTCTGAGACTTTAATAAATGGTTTGCTCAGAGACATTGAACTCTGTCAGAGATTGAGCAACATACCCATCATGGGGGCTGATGGGCAACAGTATAGCTTTTATCGTCTCTCTTGTGTAGCTGAAATTTATAAAGTAACTTGGCAAACCTTTCTGGAGATCACCTGCCACCTGGCAGGTTTACAAACTTGCTTCTGCAAGTACCTAAAGAGGGAAAGGAGGTGGCCAAATTCATCTCCATGTAACTCAGCTGGGCTGAGGGGAGTTAGCACAGGGAATGAACCTGGCTTGAAGTTTGCTGAGTATGATGTGAGTTATGAGATCTGATAGGATGTGATCCAGTTCAAGGCTTTGCAACAGCATAAGCAAAAAAGTGCATATAGGCATCTCAGGAATGAGAAGCAGCGCTGAGACAGAAAGTCTTGTTGGGGAAACCCTACAGAACTGGATTTACAGCTCCTCCTACTGCCACAAGAATTGACTACTGTTCCTACGAGGGCTTGACATCTCCTGCAGGGGAAATATTGTCCCAGACACCCAAGTCTTTCCCCAGCAGCAGTGGCAGCAGCCAAAGAGTCTGGAAAAAGCTAAATAGAAAGAGACCAATGTCACCCTTCTGTCTGACCTTTTACTATCAAGCCCACAGAGCATGAGGTTTCCAGCCACCTCTTTGCTTTATCTCTGGCCCTGTAGTGCCTGTGGCTTGAAACCGTTATGTCTTTGCTCACCACTTCCCTGCTTTGAATCGCTCCATCAGCACGTAGCTGCAGGAGCCAACTTTTCTGTCGAGACACTGCAGTCAATAAAGGAGACAGATCTGCACCCTGCGCTCTTTGACAGAGAGTTTTCCTCATTCTTGTGTTAGTGGGGCTTTTTTTTTTGGATCTAGCATAAAAGTGGTTCCAACTGAAAGGCTTGTTTGAGTAGGAGAAGATGCAGGAGATGCTCAGACTGATGTAGGGAGCGTAGGCTGAGGACATGCAATGTCTCCTCTCTAGGAGAGATATCCCAGGAAAAAGCAGCACTCCTGCACACTCAGGCTAAAAGATGTGCCTGCCAAGACAGCACTTGAGTAAAGTCAGAAGCACCAGTTAAGGCTTATCACTTTTAAAAAGTAAGGAGGGATCCCAGGGCATTCTGCAAGGGAAAAAAAAAACACGCAGCCTGCGTGGCTGGTTAAAGTCCAACACTGCACTGCCTCTTTATGCATGAGTCATGAGTCTGTGGACTCGTCCCATGGCCCCGCACTATTTCTGTATCGTTTCACACACGTTTAGGAAACCAGTGCATAATCCTTACAGCTGTATATTTGCACTGTAAATTCGCTGGCTGGTTCGTTACCCCCTCCTTCCACACACACACATGTATAAGCGTACATATATTTATATACAGTCTATGCCAAGGCTGCAAAATCAGCTCACAAACAGTGCCCAAAATTGACGCAGACAACTCTATCCCTTAACCTCAAGTTTCTGCGGTATGACAGATGACTGCCCCTCGGGTCAGGTATAATACAGGGACAGGAATGGTTTAGATTTTCATGTAGAAATGAACTATGGAGGTTTTTTTTAAGGAAAACAGCCCATATTCCAGGAAGCTGGTATCAAAAAGACAACCAAAGCAACCACTCATCTCACTAACCTCTGATCCTTATTATTCCCCTTCCCCCATCATCTCCAAGTTATTATCTGTTTACCACATTTTTAAACTACAACAAAGAAAATGTAATAAAATCAATAGCCCTCTTCTACAGCTAGGAGGACAAAAATGTTCAACTCCCTGGTGGGAAAAAAAAATGGTTCTTTCTTTCTTCCTTTCTTTCTAATTTTAAACTTCACTTAAAGTTCAGTGATTGAACAAAAGCAGACAAAAAATATTGCAGTTATCTGACGTACAGAAGTGTAACACGAAGTCTGCTCATTATGGATAATATTTATGGCAGATCATAACATTAAATTACAACTCAGCCGCCTCAGCCAGAAATTTGTAACACCACACATGTGCTTCTAATTAAGGGCTTTTGAAGTTGCCCTGGATATTTATTTTCAAGGGATTTAGTGCACAGAACGATTAAAGTTTGCTCTTGTTAGGAGTCCTGCAATCTGAAAAAAAATAAGAGAGATTGCAAATGGACCTCAAACTAATATATACATTCATTTTTGCATGAGTGTATACGTGTACATCTGTTTATACATATCTATAAAAAAAATAAAAGTGTGTGTGCTAACATAGATAAAATAATATATTAAAAAGAGGGAGACAAAGGGACCTTTGTTTCAAATATGGTCCGAGTCCAAAATTTGTGACCGTAATTTTGTTTATAGGAAATCCTTTATAATGCTAGTTTAGTGTTTCCATATGGAATTCTCACAGGACTCTTTTTTTTTCCCCCTCCCTTTTTTATTTGGATAAGGCAAGAGAAAAGTGAATGTACATTCCAGAGATGCATAGTCATTCCGGATCAAATTCAATGGATTCTGGCAAGAGTTGAAAAACACAGATGCAGTGTTTTAGGTCTCCTGCTGTGCAGCCTCCAGCCGTGAGTGTCTGGTTGAAGCACTTTGTAAAATCATGAAAACCCTATTAAATTCATGAAATATGATATACTGCATTTTCGAGCTAACTTTCCATTGAACTGTCCATGAAGATGGAATTTGGCTGGCTTGCTTACCCCGAGAGTGTGCACAAACACACACCACACACACACACGCTCCCCCATGTGCACACCAGTAGACACAACCAGGAGCTGCCGCAGTCATTCAAAGTGGTCTTTTTTTCTCCATTTCTACAGCTCAATCTTCCTCTCCAAACCACCAGAACTTTGATCAAAGCTCGGGAGATTGTTCCCATCAAGCTTGAACTGTCCAGCTCACCCAAGGACCAAGAGGTCCTGATGTGTAGGTGAAGGGAAGGTAGCCTCTAACACAACTGCCCCTCTTCCAACCTAAAACAAAACCCCTTGCTAGGAAACTACTCAACCGAAAGCAGTCTGATATTCTTACTTCATTTCCTATTGGGTTTCACATAATAAAACCATCATATGGTTAGGCTTGGGTTTCTTTTCTCCTTTTTTAAATGAAAAAGTGAGAGCGATCCCCCGAGGAAAATGGTCTTATTGTTAAAATTGTCCTCGAGACACAGGCAATTGCAGCCCTTTGCATGCCTGTCAGAGTGAGAAAAGTATGTATTTTTCTAAAGCTAGTCTGTCTTTGCTTATTTATGTCTAGGCACTCACTTGGTTGAAAGTTGTAATAAGTTTAATAAAATATGCGTGTACCTGAGCTCACTATACAACTGTGTGAGGTTTCCCTTACCGTCACGTAAGGCAGATGGAGCTCTCCTATAAAATACGTTGTACTTCCAGTTGTATCTTTTAGTCAGGGATCTGTAGGTACTTTAGAAGTACTAAAATTCATAAATGTTCAGGCCAGAAGGGACATTTCAGCATTCAGACAATGTAATACAGACCGTAAATTTCACCCTGTAGCTGCTGTGTAGAGCATAGTAGTGTTGACTTCCAGTTCTAAGATGAAGGTGTCAAGAGAAGTGGAATACACTACTTTGCCTGGTAGGTTGCTCCAACAGCTCATCAACCCTTCTGTTAAAAACATTATGAGCAATAAATAACCCTTGAGGTTTAAGATAATATTGCTAGCGGGAGGATTTAAGTTGGATATCTGTGATGAAGACTGTTCACGGGAGTCTTAACTCCAAACTCTGTAGGCAAAAATTACGATAACATGGTTCCTTTTCTTCCCATGATCTCTACCAAGTTCTGCTCCACCACATCTGTAGATAATGTTTAAGATTTTGTACAGAAATGTGAGGTGCTGAATCTTGCCCATTTCTGTTGTGTAAATTTCCTGTCAGTGAAGAGTTGACTCTTATTAAGTGGGTTCACCTCTTTTGATGAAAGGTATTATTGCAAGCACTAAAGCAATACAAAACTGGAGGTTGCTTTGCAAGAGAAATATCCAGAAGTTTGCCCGTTTATTAAAAATCCACGACCTCTTTGAACTAGAAATAGAGGCTTAAATTTCAGGACCACAGCGCGTGTTTGACACATTCACTGGCCTCAGATATGCCAAAACAGAGACAGTAGGCTGTCTGATATTTCACATTCAAAATAAAGAAAGGTAAAGGAATGCCACAAGTCCCTTAAGTACTCACTTTTTTTTTTTATATAAATAGAATTTTGAATTTGAGCTTGTTGCAACATTGCTTGCACAAGGGTTAGATGTGAATTCTCTCAGTTTGTAATCAGATGTTTTATCTTCTGGAGCTGTCTATGTATTTCCATTAAATAAAAAAATGAGGAAGCCAAGTGTCTCTTATCCAGACCTCCATGACTTTTCAGACATTTATTTTGTGTGAGAATACCGTATTTTCCTTAAGAAAACACATTGAAATGGAGACAGTTGCTGAGGTGTTGCTACAGCTGTCATTGCCTAAGAACATCAACAAAAATGGAGATGGCAGAGAGAAGACCTTCTTTTTGGTTAATTGAAGATTACAGAGTGGTATATTTCTGTATCGTGAGCAGCAGTGCCTAGGAGTCAGCTAAGTTACTTTACATGTCTTTAAATGTTGTTAATATTATGATCCATAATACAATATTCAGTGATCTTCCAGTTTCCTTTAAAACGTTGAATCATACATTCGCAGATGCTATAGGAACGTTAATTAATGAAGTTTAAGAGAACAGACATCTTAAGAGGATTAACATGCAAAAATTAGATAACTAAGTGCATGCCAGTTAGGCTTAAAGTGCAACTCCTGCTGTGTTGTGTGAAAATTTTATGCAAAAAATCACCTGTATTCTCCATAGTGCAACAAAATAATGGGGGACTTATTAAGGTTTACTAATACGTTCTATAGGGCGGCAGCTACAGGACTCATGTATTTACTGTCCTATGCATTTTGGGAAGGAAGGTTGCTCAAAGGGAAAAAAACAGAAATGGATTGGGAATATTTTACTGGATATCTAGTGAGCAAGATGAGAGAAAAGAAAATGTGGGACACCCTCAGCTTCATCCACCTCCCTACTCCTGTTTGCTAGCTCTACAGCCATCAACACAGGGTGCAGGACGCTTTTGACAGGGACATACCAGTGGACACATCCTTTGCAGGGCTCCCTTTGGTGACTATGGCCAACCCAACAACACGCATTTGGGTCCCTGTACTTCTAAAGCCTAAGGGAACATGTCAGACTCGTAACAGCACCTCTGACCACAGCATCAAATCCTGCTATGCAGTGTAAGCCCTCTCAGATTCTCCAACCTTGTGAGCATGCTCTGTCTCAGACCAGAGTCTCATGAGTATGGATTTAAAGATTGCTTCCAGAGATGCCATCAAGGTGAGGAACAGAAGCCACAGACCTTGCAAAAGTCTCCAACCCTAGTTCTCTTCACTTACGCATCAAAATGAACAGAAAGCACAGATAAAAGAATGGCATTACACTTCTGTGCCCTAGCTCTCTTAGTATTTCTGTATGATTTGAACTTGGACCAAAGTCTTTTTGCAAAACCAGGATCCTACTTACCTCTGAAAAGATGACCACTTAGCACTTCTTCCCATCTTTGTCGCTGGTGAGATACTTCCCTTCAGTAGTCTCATCCTTTCTGTTCATCTACCCTATGGTCAGGCCCACCAGATGATCATATTTCTTAGTTACTCACTAACCCAGGACATTTCTTCTTGAGAAGATCTTGCTCTTTACTTGACTAGTATTTCCAAGTAGGTAGAAGATATGGAACTTTAACAGGTGTTTGTAGTCTTCCTTCTGCTTTTTTCCTTTTCATTTCAGAACACTAGAAAAGCAAGAATTCAGAACAAAGCTCAAGGTTTGATTATAACTAGTTGGTAATTTCAAAAAAAAAATATTACCAAACCACTTTTTTTCAGTTGAACCCTTCATCTATTTCACATGGACCATTGAGCTATCAACAAATTATCCTTTTAGATATCCTGTCTAGCTTTACATGGTCACATATAATAACTGACCTTAATAAACTTTGTAAACTGTTTGAAGAAAGAATGATATTTGGTTCTGCATTGATGCAGCAGCTTCTAGTGCATCTAGATCCATGATCAACACACAAAGTTCTACCACCTTGCAGAAACACTACCTGCAGAAACACTTATTAGGATCGGCAGCAACAGACAATGGCTTCATAAATTCTCGTTTCCAATAACCACAACTATTCATTACTTAAATTCCATTTAAGGATCTTGTGGATAACAATCTCTCTCCTCCCTCTCCATCAACAATAGGACTATTAAAAAGGAACATTGCGCTCATTGCTTAAAAGTAATCAAACCTGTTGTCCACCACACAAGGAGCTAAATCTTGAAGCCTTCCCTTTTTCCTCAGGCAAAATTCCAGCAGGACAATTCAAAACAACCACATCGTTACTGGCATCCTGCTTAATATGCATTGGCAGGATTCACTGTGGAGTAGCAGGGATGGGCACAGTTCAACAGTTATTTCCTAAAAATCCTGTATAGAAAATCTGTGAGTGAAAATGCTATTTTGTTGAAAAATAGTTCCCTGTCTACTCGCAAATCCCAGTGACAAACAAAACCAAAAAAGCAAACAAACAGCAACAACAAAAATAATCCAAACACTTTAATTTGAACCTCTCTTGTTTGTGGCATTCTATTTTTAGATACAGGATTTCTGTTAGATATTCTATGGCAATCTTGATTATATTCTCTAGTCATATGCATATTATTCTAATTATTCATATTGTGTGCCTTATGGAAGCCTCAATTATAAATCCCAGGCTAGACATTGTGCATACTCAACTGAAAAAGATGACTCTCCTCCAAAATAGTTTTGTATTAAAAAGTGAAAGAAAATAAAAGATTGATACCGACAAACAGATGGAAAAATGCGAGAACAATGCAAAGGCAAATATGGTCAACTGAATAAGCAAGAGCTCAACACACCAGAAGCTTGATCTTTTCCAAATGCTGCGTTTTCACTTCTCAGATCACAGGGCTAATTTCATTCAGTTCACTTATTTCTAACAAGGCAATTAGTCTCCCCAGCACCATCACCCTATTTTCCCAGAGAGCCTGGAGAAGACTGGCTGATGGAACAAGAGAAAACAGGAAGGAACAGATTAACATCAAATTTGACAAAGCTCTAGAGCAGCCTTTCCGTGCAAACACCCCGAGAGAAAGAGATCTGGCTGGTTGTCAGATGCACGAAGATGAGTTTGTGTGTAAGGTTATAGGATGGGTTGCCTGGTGGCAATCAAGAGGCTGATTTGGTGATTCAGGAAGTGATGTATACACAGTGGGGTTTTTAGTGTTACATCCAAAGGGAAAAAGGACACAGATATGTTTTGGAGCACCGAAATGATACGAAGAAAACAAAGGTTATTAAAACTAGAATGTACACACTCCTTAAAAAATGTTTTTCTGGAGATCAGAGGCTACATATAACCAAAAAGTACTAGCTAATGTTACAGAAAGTAATCATGTTGTTTTTATTCAAATATACAAGTTAAACTCCTATTTCTATAAACAGACCCACTCTACTTGATTCCTCGAGAGATTCTCAATAAAAAAAAATGACCTCTTGTCAGAAGGATTTTAAGCATCTTATTTTTGCCAATGGTAGGAAGTGGTAGAAACTTTCACCCAATGTTTCACTGGAGAAGGAACCAGAAGGCCTTCTTGTGCAAAAAGAGGAACATCTAAGCATGGAATGATTGGAGACAGCTGAAGAAAGCCAGTGACTGTCCCTCATAGCTGAGTCACTCCCATGTTCACTGTGGGCTGAGCTTCCCCATTGTGGGCTTGTGCTCAGTTCCTCTCTCGTCCCAGCCCAATCATCTTTGTGTGTAGTAGATGTCCAGGAGAGAGTAGATTCTGCATCATCTCAAATCTTCACATTTAGATCAATTATCTGCCTAGGTGCAACATTACAGCTCAGACATAAGTTCTGGGCTTTTCCTACTCTGGTTAGTTTAAGCCCACTTCAGATAGACATTGAGATTTCCCTGGAAATTAAAAAAAAAATTATAATGATCCCTCCTTTAACTATAGTACAACAGCTACCAAAATCGTAGGGTTGTTCATAATCATGTTTTCCTCCCTCTGCCTGTCTCTCTAGCCAGTGAATCCCGTTGTGATAGGAGTAATAAGTATCCATAGCTGTTTGACCAGGCACAAAACTTCACTGATGCTGGCATGGGGCAACTATGTTTGGACACATGCTAACTAAGGCGGTGTTTTCTTTTTCACAGACTGCGACCCTCAGGTTGCCCAGCCATTCTGTTTTGTCCTCTCACCACTTCAACTTGCCAGGTTCTGTAAGCAGATTTCTCTTCCTCTGTGACAGCACTTTGCACCCAGAGGTCACACAGCATGTTTGGGAACGTGCACCAGTTGAGGTCCTCTGTGATAACCATTGGCTGGAATTTGCACAGCCCTTGAAAGGCTGCATGTGCCACGGTGACAAAACGCCGTCATCCAGAACCCTTTGAAGTCAAGAGGGCTTGTAATTGACTTCAGCGGGGTTTATGTCTAGCTCATGAGGATTCAATTTCTAAGGCTGTTGATCTGTTGCCTTTCTTGAGCGCTAACTCTACTAATACACTTCTCAATACAGTTCAGCTATCGCTTGGATTATTTCAAATCTGCCAAGTCAGATGGATGTGCTGCATGCCATAGTCCATAAAAATGAAAGGTCAGCTATTAATTGGCTTCAGTTTAAGCTCAGCAACTTTGGAAAAGTCCCTCTCACAGCCACAACATTTAATTTATAGATAGATATATTTGTATCTACTTGTTTTCAAGAACAAAATTCTCTGGTTTGCAGCCATTGATTTTATAAAAGAGATAATAAAAACGTAATGACTATGGAGATGCAACAGTGGAAATGACACGGAGAAAGTAATAATCATTAAAATAAAAATATAAACACGTCTATAAAGCAAACCCTCAAGACATTTGCCATGTGTAATGCAGCTTTTATAACTCTTACATCATAATGCATAACTTTCAAAGAAAATTAATTTCATTCATTTGCTAACCTTATCCAACCCCAATCAAGTAAGAGGTAGCAAGAAAAACAATTATCTGCACACACAGTAAGCTTTCATTTAGTTCAAGTGGTGATTCAAATCTTTTGATTGCATAATAAAGAGCAGAAACTCATTTTACCAACAGCAACACTGAAATCCCAGAAACTCTGCTTTTTTTCTACCTGAGACTGCTTGGATAAGTATCTAAGTTCCTGCTTAAGCTTTTAAAATGGGTCTTTTGAGGGATGCTTATCTGTGCTGGCCTCTCTAAATTTCATCACGTCCTTTATCCATGATACAGAAACAAGCTATAAATACAGGAGCAGGCTTGCAGGAGAGACCGGGCTTGAGGCCAAAGTATGCTGCTGGACCAATAGCCAGTAACAATGGAGAGAAGGACCTCTGTGTTCCAGCCTGAGCCGACAGAGAGGAAAGGACTGACTCTAATCAGCTCACCCAGATAGGACCTCCCCAAACAGAGGGTTTAGCTATGGCAGCTGTAGAGCCTGACCCTACAGCTCGATGTGATGATGCACCAGAGCCCAGACCCTGCTGGGATGCCCAGCACTGTCTGCATTATGCCAGGCAGGAGACACCTCCTGAAGAGCTGCAAAGGAATTGACAGAACAGAGTCAAAGGGTTGAAAAGTTCTTAAAGCCCCCATCTCCCTCCCTGAGGTTCTGTCCCAAGCTCCCAGCAGTGTGATTGCTGCTTCTCTGCAGAGGAAGAACTGAATCACAGAGATATTGAAGTGGGTAGGCTGAAACTGGGGCATTTGGTACTTAGATCTACCCAGAGACATACGGCTTGGTTTTCCCTGTTGTGAAGCCTTCCAGCCTCCTGCTGCCTTCAACAGACCACAGACTGCACACACACACAGATTAGAAAATCACACTTGAGATGCGTGGTTACAGTTATTTCCATAATCACAGGCAAACACTGTCATCCTTAAATGGTCCTACTCTCAGGTTCTCCACCTGTAAAACAGAAAACAGAACGCTCCACACACCTTTCCAAGGATAGCACAGGGCTATTTCTAGGTCCGACTGAGGCTTCAAGCAACAGAAGAAAAACCACGATTAGAAAGTCCAGAGATAACAGAAGGTATATGCTGCAGCAAATATTACTAAGAGGCTTTCAGAAGCAGGAAAAGTTGCTCTGTACTAATGAATCCCTGAAGGTTTTGTTGCCCTTGAGTTCAGTGACATGGCTGAGATATCCGCAGTCATACAAAGATTGCGATTCCGTAAGCAGCTTTGTTGATTGCCAAAGGCAAGATCTAGAAACTAATTATTATCATGATTCATAGCAATTAGTTTTTAAAACTGATGAAAAGCCAAAAGCTGCAGATCAGTAGGTGGCCTGTTCCAGTGGCTGAGCACAGGGGACCACAGAGCAATCTGTGTGTCCTCTTGAATTCACCAGGGATTGAATAGAGAATTAATATCTTTGAGTCACAAGCAAACCCTGGAGCTTTGAACGGATTCTGATCTTCAACCAACCCAGAGTCCTCAGGCACCTGCATCTCTGCAGGAAAGCATGAACTTAATGTAGGTGTGATAACATCATTCTTCCCTCCGTCTCCCTCATTTTCAGCTTGGAATAAAACAGTACGGTGGTGTTCTGTCTTTGGCTGGAAAGACAAGTAAGAGAAGTTTTTTCTGAGTAGGTCTCATCCTGGGACCACAGCAGTGAGGAGTCAGCTGCCAGCAGCGCTGGAGCAGCTCATCCAGCTGCAGCTTGTTTGCCTGTGCCCCAGGACGGGAGTCGGGGGAGAGGCAGCTGCCAGCTTGGATGAACATTTTGGCAGGCTGAACGCAACCCACAGAACAAACATTTCTGCTCTAGCCAGACTCTCACTGACTCTCTGCCTTGTGCATGTCTACTGTCCAACGAGTCAGAGGTCTCTTGTCCCAAGTCGTGACCCGGGTGCGTGTCTGAGGACAGTAAGCTCCGGTGTGAATCAAGGTGCTTACAAATCAGGAACAGCAATGCCCAAGTTCCTCTCACATCATCCCATGTATCTGGCTATAAATCACTTCAAAACTAATTCCCTTTTCCAGATTCTCAGCTCCTTAAGTATTTACAACTTAAAACACTTATCTCTCCCATTACCTCAACCAACTTGTTGATATGTCAAATGAGGAACATGTTGGCAAATTGGCTGCAAATGTTCCTTCTCTTTCCCTTCCCGTGTCCAAAACATACAGATTACGCCATCCTGAACTCACATAAACTCCCAACTGTGTTTATTTCAGAGCTGCAAAGCTGATTTGACTGTTCAAACTGATGCAGGGAAATAGAAACAAATCACTTTACAGCCTCCAAGTTGGCATCTGCTGCCCAAACATCTTTCTTTGTGCCTCAGGCCTCAACAATACTTCACTAAACTGGTCTGAGCACAAGCCACGCAGACGAGTTAGTTCTCACACATGTAATTTAGGGCTTTTCACACTCAGATTTTTTATTTTTTTTTCCATTTAATTTCTAAATATCTGGTTTTCTTTAATCATTCTCATACTTACTGAGAGCCCTGCCAATCTCCATTTAAACCAAATAATGTCTTCTTGAATGGTACTGGGTCAGGCCAAACAAAAATCTGTGTTATAGTTTTTTCCTCTAATATAATCTATAATGAGAACGGTGTGAATAAGTGATTCTTTTATTTTAATATTTGAACTCAAAAACTTCCAAAAAATGGTATTGGATGAGCCTTAAACCGTTGCATTTTTTTTTCAAAGAGAAGAAAACAAGTACAAAAACACAATAAATGCTTTATTGTGGTATTTATGTCTTTTAAAAAATTATAGTTGAATTTAGCTAAACCAGGCTTTAAAACATCCTGACTTTAACTCTTTGATTTTCTCTCCCTACACTTGATCTTTTTTTGCTTTCTTCTGACAAAGTACTCTGCTAAATACGACTGTTATTGTTAGATGCGGAATGACCCGAAACTGCTTCTTTGGCAATAAAATGTATCTTTCTCTCAAATACGATTTTTCTATATCCAGAGGGGACAGAGGGGAGAGAGAAAGATCTAAGTTTTTCATCTCTTATAGCACAAAATGAAGTGATAAGTTACACTTCTATGAATTTTTTTGGCCAAGATGCTCTAATATCTTTACTAAAATCTCTCTGGTAGCTTCTGAGGTAGCTTTATCATTCCTAATGGCAAAAAGGTGACGGGATGGAAATGCAAACTCACAGCACCCTGCCTAGAAAGCAGTATTTACTCCTGATGGGTTCAGCCATGGGATTTTGCTTGTACTGTAGCCATGGAAAACATAAACCACGGCTCAGAGACGACTTATCTGATGTCAACGGCAGCATTATTTGTAGTGTGTTTCTTTCACTGACCGTGTCACCATAGCATTTCAGCTCTTCCTAGAAACACAGGAAATCCCAGAGTAGACTCACGGAGAGGTATTTTGGTCCATAACAAGGACCCTTGGGTGCATCTTGACTCCAAGTCTAATCCCGACTTTGGCGCCAGATGAGGAGCTCAGACTAAAGGTTTCAAAGCAAGTGGACGCAGCCCTCGGCTCTTCTCCTTGCAGCTGGCAAACTTCAGCCAAACAAACCCCTGACTTTCCAATTCAACTTTCCATGACCCTCCAAACTAATCCCAACCTTCTCACTGGACCCAGTACAATTGGCAAGTTTACATCGTAAGCCTCATTATACATCCTTTGGTCTCATAAATCCTATCTTACCCAAGCGCTGGCTGTGGAGAAGACACTCAAGGCCACATGAGCCTAAGAGGATGGTGTTTAAACAAGCTGACACTAGATAGACGTTTCCTCCACCTAACTAGAAGCCTTCATTGAAACGAAATGTTGCATTTTGAGCATTACAATAGAATCCACCACTAAACCTAACCTTGGCTGTAGATAAGGCATGTTCCTCTGTGTGAAAATTTACTGTAAGTGAAACAAGCTGATGCAAACTCTGTATTTTCCTTCACCACCGTGCCAAAGTTCAGCTATAAGCTCTGGTCTGCAATCTGTCTTTCAAACCCTGTAAAAGTTACTTGAACAATAATTCAGGGAGTGAGACGGGCACCAAGCACCCTAAGGAACTTGAGCTTAAGTTATTCAGATAAAGTGATATTGATATTCTCCATCACAGAATGTGTAAATTTGAAAGTAACAGTCTCTCTGCACTTAACCATTTCATAGAGGCTATCCCTCATCTAAGCCCAGTCTGTGGCAGGAGTACATATCGAGTAAAAATTCACAGTAAAATAACCAAATCAACTGAGAGCCACACACAGCTTTCCTCCAAAGGGTCAACAAAATTCAACCCTAACTATCATTCTGCAGCTATTTTGTTCATGATCATAATCCCATCTGAACACTAGCTGCTTACGTGCTTACTCCTAACCAAAAATAGGGAATACAGTGTTTAAAAAATAAAAAAATCCTCTACAAATTGCAAATATATCTGAACAATATCAAAGATTCTAATTTATTTTAATTTAAAAAAAAAATTACAAATAAATTTAAATTACAGCTTCCCAAGACCTGCCTCCATGTTCTTCTAAATCACTTCTGCGCTTACAGTGAACCTTAACCCTTCAGGTCACCTAACGGTGAGCCCTAAACTGGCTCCCCCACCCAGCTGTGAGAGTGAACTCCATGTTATTCACACACACAGGGTGAAATTGGGGATACAGCGCACAGAGACACCAATACCACTTTTCCACGTCTTTCCACCTGAATAAGTAAGTGTGAATTGCAGAAACTGGATATGACCTTGGCTCTGCTTCCCTGTTTCACAGATCCTAACTCTGATCTACTCCCTAACTCCCACTCCCTCCTTCCCTTTCCTCTGGATGAGCTGTACGTTGACCTAATACTGGCTCTCCAATCTTTCTTCTTTGGAAGCCCAACTTGAACACATCTCCAGCCCAGCTCTTGGCTGGGCTATTTACAGTACTCACATTTGTACACACAGAAGGAGTTTTGGCAAAATGCTCTTTCTTTTTTTCTCTCCCTTCCTTTTCCTCTCAAGCACCAATGTTTCAGCTAAAACATATTGTGGCACGAACCTTAATCTCATATACAATGAGCGCTCCCAATGTTAGCTACAGACTAGGCATCCACTGGTCCTAGCTGCTACCATAGCCAAGAGAAACTGGTAAAAAATGCCCTCTGGGTGAAAAATAAATACATACTCTGGGATGTGCTGTGTTGAGTTTACAAATCTTAACTCTAACCCTATTTCTAAGTCCATAACTCAGTTAGTCTCCAGAAAAAGAATGCTGCTTGAATGTCAGGAACCAAGATGCTCTTGCATCTGTGAGGATATCTCAACTTCAGGCAACACTTGACACAACTCAAGCCAACAAAGTCCTTATTGCGAACCTAGTACAGAGGACACGCTTACAACAAGTTGTCTAGAGTAGATCACCTAGGAAAAGTCATCTGCCTAAGATAAGACAGGCCCTTAAGTATGTCTATCCAGGTCTAGGCAGTGCAGGAAGGCACAAAGAACCAAGAAGTTGTTCTGGGATGCAGCGGTCAGAGAAGAGGAAGGTAAAGTAAGAATGGAAATAAATTCCAACATGAACAGAGTCACCACATCTCCTGCCTGCATTAAGGCAAGGTTGGTGGTGCTCATTGGAGATACAGGAGGTCTGTTGAGCTGTGCCACAGAGCCTTCAACACATACAGGTCCTAGAGACCTCGCTGAAATGAATCCTGCCCAACTCAGAAACATGCCAGGAGAATAAGCAATCTCACACTTATACATTCACCTTCTCAGTATTAGGGATGGGAGGTCATCTCAATACCTAGCGGTACCTTTCCAAGGAGGCCCTCACAAAAAATCGTCTGACCTGCTCAGGGAACAGTTTCCCTGGCATTTCATTCCTTTGCCCCCACTCCACAAATTCCCCAATTATTAGCTTTGCCGCTGCAGTCAGAGTTCCTGGACCACACGTCCCCCCTCATATTGGAATTAGGATTAAACTAACGTAAGCATGTCCCCTTAGTCCTCCAATGTAATTAAAAAAAGTTATGAAATTCACATAAATAATACCCACTTCTAATTAGAAACATTATTTAATCCAGTTTCATGTGATTTCAACTTTATCAAATTCTTTCCACAATTTTCTGTATGATTTGAGTATCCCACTTGAACCTAAACATGTCAGCCACCAAAATATGTGAAAGATTCTTCTGATGGCAGGAGGTATTTGATGTTTCAGTTATATGATATTACAGTTCTTATAGCACAGTACCAAAGCACTAAGGGAAAAAAAAGTGTAACCACAAAACAAAGAACTTTACAGAAATGTGGAAATCTCAGGAGTCAGTGATTTTTCTCATGAAAGCCTTTAGTGCCGCCCAGCTTCCAGTGTTCTAGTTTTCCACTTTGGAATTATACTTTGTTTTATCTGTAAGCTGATATTTCAGATAAACAATATTGCATTTTTAAAAACACTAAAGCAAAATTATATGTTTTGAAAGATCTACATTTAAAAAAGAAATAAAATAGCGGTTTTCAATTTTTCTCATGAGAGATTTTTGTAAACGAGAGATAATGTTCCTCACACCCTTTCAAAATCCTCCACAAAACAGCACTCCAGTCTGTCACGAAGCTCTCAGGCTACAGATATGCTTTGTGATGCAGTTGTAACATTCAGATGTAGTCACCAGTGAAAGGTGGTGCAGACCAGCCCTGGAATGTGCACTGATGCAGTACCACCCAGAAACCTCCCTCAGTTGTGCAGAAAACAAGCCCCCAAACAGCACCAGAAACAGCTTTGATACACAACAGCACAAACCCAGAGCAGCTCCTCTGAGGATGATGCCTATGATCATTCTCTCACTTATATTAGTGTTATTCTATTAACAACAGAGGAATAAAACCTGAGATGAAAACCAGACTCCATCAAGTAAACTTTGGGCTTGAGCTGTTCTAAGAAAAGGAACCCCAGGCCAAGGAGCAGCGCCAGGGTCTGTCAGGAGTCTTGGCAGCTGCAAAGTTGTTACTGCAGTTCTTGCTCCTCTCCACTTCTTCCATCTTAGGGTCTCATGAAAATGTGATGATTGACATTAGGGGAATCCCTCCACTGCATCTCATAGAATCATAGAATCATAGAATGCTTTGGGCTGGAAGGGACCTTTAAAGGTCTTCTATTCCAGCCTCCTGCAGAGAGCAGGGACATCTGCAACTAGAACATCCAACCTCCCCTGGAATGGTGCCAGGGATGGGACAGCAACCTGTATATGTTCTTGAGGTAAACTTTGGGCCAAGCTCTCACCTGCTCCAGCATAAAATTTCTTCCTTCTTTTTCACTTTAAAACCACCACCCCTTGTCCTGTTCCAACAGGCTCTGCTGGATGTCTGTCCCCACTTTCTGACAGGCCGTTTGAAGCCCTGAAAGGCCCCCAGAAGGTCTCTGCAGAGCCTTCTCTTCTCCAGGCTGAACAAGCCCAACTATCCCAGCCTGGCCTCCCAGCAGAGGGTTCCAGCCCTCCCAGCATTGCTGGGCCTCCTCTGGCCCCGCTCCAACAGCTCCCTGTCTCTCATGGGATGAGGACTCCAGAGCTGGAGCCAACCCTGCAGGGGGTTATCCCCAGAGCCCTGGGAGCAGAGGGGCAGGATCCCCCCCTGTCCCTGCTGCCCACACTGCTGGGGATACAGGACCCAAGGGGCCGGTGGCTCTTGGGCTGCGAGCACAGGGGGCTAGTTCCTCTCCAGCTTCTCATTCCCCCAGCAGCCCCAAGCTTTCTGTTTCCAAAAGGTATAAGCCCATCGCTCCAGTATGTAGGTGCCATTCGTCTGGCACATGAGCAGCATGATTGCTACATGGACATGGATACAAACCCCACATCCTGCACAATACCCTACTTTTCCATTTTGTTCTAGCCAGTAAATCCCAGTCCTGTTAGGAGCTTGGGAAATTTGGCCTGTCATCTACAATCTTTGAAGTGCAAACTTCAGACTCATGCAGAACAGAGAGCAGAAGTGATGTCTGTACTTTCAGGTGAGCAAAGCTACAGACTTCAAAGGTTTGATATTATTCTGTGAAGCTTCTTAAAGACTGTCACCTGAGTTTCTCAAAAGCTGGAGGAAAATGCATCCATACATCCAAATAAACATGTTCTTTGATCTGAGTGATAAAAACAACTGTTTTTCTATGTGTAAACCGCTTTTTTGTAAATGTTTATGAACTGTGGGAAATTATGTCTCTGACAGAATTTAAAATCAAGCGATTCAATGGGTTTTCTTTACATTTACCATTCATTACGCTCGCTAACATTGCAGGAATCCCCACGGAGTTTTCAAGGAAGGTTCACGGTGTTGTAGTTACCAGGGAAACACATGATAAATTGTGGCTGTCTAAAAAAGAAAATCCACGTTAACTTTCTATTAAAGAGCAAGCGATGTGAACTACATGGAGAAATGCCTTTACGGTTATCCTATTAAAACGCTGTATGTTTTGTTTCACGATTTAACCAAATATTGGCCAAGTTCTGACGTTTTTATTCATTCTCAACAGCACCTAGCACTTCATAGTCTGTGGTTTACCATGCATTGTTAAAGTCAGTCCAGTATTTAGCTCAGTCAGCCAGGAACAGCAAACACCGCGTAATTGTTACTGCTGTTAAAACGTTTACAGGCAAACCCTTCTTAAGCTAAACTAGCAAAAGTGGCTGAGTATTTCACACTAAAACAAAGGTTTCTTGCCAGCCCCCCATGGCTTGTACAGGGTATCCAATATCACAAGAAGAACTTACAGGTTGAGCAACCAAATGACTCTGTATGGTATAGAACAAGGTTTCTCAGTGTAAGTCTTGACTAGTTTTTTGGACTTGGAGCACAATTTTGTGCACACAGGTCGTGCAGGTCAGAGATCACCATAGCTCCACAGATTTGTGGTGGAGACATGGGTGCTCCAACCCCACCTTGCCCTTGGAGCTCCAGGGAGTAACAATCCTATATGGCATAACCGAAGCAGCCATACTCATGAACTAGAAAAATTCCTTGTTTAAAGCCCTATTTGACCTCTTGCAGATCAGGTGGGCAGTATAAGAAGCAATCATCACCACCAACCATTGCTTCTCAGAGGGAGTTCATGTCCGTGTTGTCTTTTGGTCAGTCCCCAGCCTTTCAGATTGACCACAAATCCACTCCAATCTCATATGTAAATAGTCTGGCTAAAAACATATTCAGTAGAAGCTAAATTAGATCTGGCTTCTTTCACATTAAAATGTCCAAAAGGCACATTTCCTTCCCTGTCCTCTCTTTCACATCCATCGGTTACAGTATCTCAGCTAGGCAGAAAGTAGCTTCCAACAAAGAGTAATTTCTATAGTTGCTTCAACCTGATTCCTATTTGATTGCCCATGTCTGTCACACTCAAGCCTTACAGAGTAAATCTATGAATCACTATAGTGAGTAAAAAGGATTATTCTCATTTAAGAGGTCATCCACAAGAAAGCAGAGATATCATCCAGTTTCTTGTTGCATTATTCCCACCTAGCTACTCTCTGGATTAGAGAAGGTATTAATTTCAATGGAGCTCGTGTTAGGACGTTAAGCCTTGTACCACACGAGAGGATCTTTAGAAATACTTCTGGTAAATGGAGGCAGCCTTATGGGTCAAGTGAACGCAGAAGTTATTTTTTCCCTCTTGATTAGACCGAGCCACGACTGGCTCTAAAACTGAAGACAAGTGGCTCACCGTCAATGTGAAGGAGAAAAGCAGAGGGTCACATCAAAGTGAAAGTCAGGAAGATGGTGATATTACAGAGCAGGAGTGACTGTGAAGATCAGAAAGACAGATGCTGTACTAAAGGAGAAGTGATATGATAAGAGAGTAGGTGAGAGTTTTAGCTTCCTAGATGAGTAAGAAGATCAGTTTTCAAAAGACATCACGCAGGAAGAATCTGTAAGATTCAGATGTAGTCTGTACATGAGGCTCTAGACCGAACTGAAAGAGCAGCAAGAGCTGCAGTTGGGTAGGGGCAACGGCAGAGAGAAAAACGAAAGATGGTGGGAAAGAGAAGACACAGTGAGACCAGGAGCACTACTGGCAGAGATTTTCCTTGGCAAATCCACGGACCCATTCCTGTCCCAGATCAGACAGAGTGGCCATCTGAAAACGTCTCACACCTCCCCTGTTCCTTCTCTTGTAAGAAAAGTCTGGTCAAACTGATGGTCACATCTCTAAGATCATAACACTCTAAGGAAGGGAGGGAAATGGTGTTCTCTCTGGACACAGGGTACGGGTCCCACCTCCCTTCTCATCTCCCAGGTCACCTTGCTGGACCCTCTGAACACCCAACACCCAGCGCACTGCAATAGTGATGAGGCACTATGTCAGTTAGATGTTTGACATCACACAACTTCACACTGTGGACTTAGCCTTAGCTTTAATTCAGTTTCACAAAGACCCAAAATGATAGAATGGAAGTCTCATTGCGGTTGACCTGTTTTCTTTTTCCTCTCCTTATTTTTACTTTTACTGGTCTATTTCTTAAATCCGTTCCTAAAACAGGCAAACCTTTTTCTGTTTCCATTTGCAAAGGATAAAGAAAGAGAAGAGAGACAGACGGACACGCAAAGCCAAAAAGAAACAGAGGATCCAAGCGGAGAGGTATGTGTTATTGGACAAGTGTTTAATTTATGGAACTTGGCTGGCAGAACAAGAGTTTGAATTGTACTTCAATAAGTGGAGCTCTTAGAATAAATGTGGCTTGTAAAGTTGTTTTACAGTCTGCTTTGCTGAGCAGCCAACACCTCATGGAAACCTTTGAAAAACATTCTGTTTAGAAGCAATGGTTTTTATATTTCATATTTTCTCTATTTGTTTTCCCCTCTGGTTTTATAACTGAAACCATATGCAGGAAAACACAATTTTTGTGTCTTAAAATATCTACCTGATCTGACTACTTTTATTATTAAAAAAACAGTGAGCGTTTTGAAAATTCTTCATGTATTAGACACTTGGTTCAAACGTTAACGTGTCCTTGTTTGATACCCTGGTCAGCTACAGATTTCCCAAAAGACCTTGGAATAGCCACTTAGCTGAGATTCAACACTCCTCTCCTTACGTATACACAGTGCAGCTGTGTGCGTCCGAGCTGTCTGTCTTTCCCGTTATAGCCATCAGATGCAACAGAGTTTAGGACATGATTCATCTGTGTAGGATGAGTGGGGATGAATCATGCTCTAGATCCATATATTGACCAGCTCCTCACTGGAAGAAGTCACGGCAAGCTGCTCAGATACAGACACACACACTGGAGATATCCATGGTTAGCTTCATAAGCTCCACCTTAGCCCCTCTGTGCTGCTAAAGGGGTCAGACAGACCACTCTGGAGGGAAATCCATCCCGTCCCAAGGATGATGTCTGACACAACTGGGTGAACTGCCCAGAGATGATGCCAATCGGATTATGTTGACCACAGAGAGTGCCAAAACTATAAGCCTTTAAACGGTTATAGGGAGTCAAAATGAACCCCTCTCTACACAAACATCATTCGGAAGGTCCACGGTGAGGAATTCAAACCTGCCTTCTCCACAGTCACAATATATACATAGACACCCACAATCCGTATATAAAAGGTATCAGCACATCTTCTACCCAAGGGACAAGGACAATCCATTCAATAAACTATGTGCCTCCATTTGGGAGATAGCACTGCAGCAGAGGGAAAAGAAGCGGTAAAGAAGAGTATCGCCTTGGAATAAAAGCAAAGTATTGCATTACATACGACACAGACTGGGAAAGCAAGACACAGAAAGACTCCAAGACCACATCGCAAAAGCCAAGTATCTAAATAAGGACGTAAGAGTCATCTTTTAGCCCAATAAGTTAAACTATCCTGATTACTAAATATTGTGTGGCAGTTGTGTTTGTACAGATATGACAGAGCTGCTCTGGAACGTGTCTTTGTTTAATGCCTGTGATAGGAAGAAAAATTTACTTGAGCATTTTTTTCCTTTTGGATTTTTTTTTTATTTTTTTTTTTCTACTTTAAGGGTCTGTGTCTAAGTGTTTCATACCTACTCTCTGCAATTGTGTTGTGTTCAACCTCAGTGGCTGTTCTGTAATGACCTGCTTTGTTCATTTGTTTTTGATGTCATGGGTTGATCCCTTGTAGAGCTTTGCTTCGCAAAGACATTACAACTCAGCCAAGCATTCTGTCACCATCCTGAAGTTTTGCCCTCTGGCTGTACATTGTATTTCTCTTCTATTTCTTTATGTGCTTTTGCAAACTATTTATTTTCAATGTCCTTGTGAAGCCACGTTCCTTGAAGTCAACGCTTTTCTGATCACTGCTCTCAGCATAGAGGTGGAAAGAGCAATTGCTCAGGCTTGGCTTCAGGCATCTCAGCATAAGGCTGAGATCCTGACACAAACAGCAGTCCTGGAAAAAAAATCTGGCTCAAGTGTTACATAACACCCATCACTCCGGTCACGCGCCATCCCGCTGTCCACAGCCCAATTGTGGTGTTTGTTTTTCATGGGGCCACCAGATCACTGCAAGCTGTGTGAGGGTGCAACACTGCAGACATTTTTTCTTTAGCAGCACAAACCAAAGAGAAACTCAGTGCTTACTTTAGGAGGCTTAAAAATAGAAGGCTCTGTGCTATCAGCATCCTGCACCTCAAAAGCATGCCACAACAGCCATCTGTTTGGGAATGAGCAGGCAGGTCTAGAGATGAACCCTAACAGACACGAACCCTGACCATCAGGCCTTACCCTGCAGTTGAATAAATGTTTGTAAGGAGCAGGACAACTCGTTACCACACTGGTAAATAGGTGCTTGCAGAAAAAAAAAAAAAGATCCTTTTCTCAAGGAATTTCCCATTAGCCCTAGGTGTGTCATAAGTGATTCAGACTCTTATTAGCCCTTATTAGCTTATTTTTCAAATGATTTCTCTAATATTTCTCTATTATTCTTGGAGCCTGTACCACTGAGAACAATCCTATCGACTGGCAGGTATTCACTGCAGAGAAACTGTGATTTTTCCAGGGTGATGCTCCTGCAGGGATCACTGTGCCCATCACAGTCCTCTACCTGTTGCAGTCCCTCGGATCACTCTGCTGTAAAGCCTCTACGCGACCACAATTCACCACTGCGGTAGTGTAGAGGATTTTAGCATTCCCATATCCCTTTTTTTTTTTTTTTGCACTACTTCTTTCCCTCAAAATTTGGTAATTCTTCAGCCACCTCCTCCAATCACGTCCCAGGTTGCCTTCCCATCTGAGGTGGGTGAGAGCGTCCTCTTTCAAGACGATGCTTAGTTCCATTCCAATCTATAGGGAGAAAGTGAAGAGGAATCCTAAGAGGAGACACTATTTTTTTTTTATTAGCCCTAGAGCTTCGGGGCCATTCTTGATGCAGATTACAGGCTTGTTACAGATGACTCAGTGATTTAAAGCACTAGCCTGGGACTCCAGATCCCACTTCCATAAACTTGGTAAAATCTCTTAGGCTGGAACTTTTCTTGCCTGGAAAAAAAAGCCCTCTAACAGCTCCCTCCGCAGCTGATGGAAAGAGAGAGACAGGCATCTCAGGTAGCTATGGAAGACAAGGGATGTGAATCACTCTCTGGAGATACCATCGTCTCTCTCTATTGACTGCAAAGGGCTTTAACATGACTCCTTTTCACTTAACCCCTGACGGTTAAATTATGTGAGGAAGGACAAGAATTTCAAAAACATACAGGTCCCACATCTCATTTTCAGAGGGAATTGAGCGGTGCAGTCTTGTAAATACAAGCCTCAGAAACTGTGCAGTAAGGTTTCTGCTTTGTAAAACCCAACAAGAACTTTTCCTTATGAGGTTTAAAGCAAGCGTGAGATTTTCAGGTGCTATGAAGATGTAGACAAGACCACTCAGTAGTTGTTCTCGCTGCTGGTAACAGCTGCAGTCCATTGCTAGTAGTGGATACTGTTCACAGCAAAGGAGCCACTAAGCTTTCCTTACTGATGCGTTCCCAAGATGTCATGATCTTAAGACTCCTTTATGTGGATCCCCTGCAGCTGTCTGAGCCCACCTCAACTCCTGAAATCCTTAGGAGAAGTCTTCTGAAAGGAACATGACCGAACACACAGAATAGGCAACACTGACTAGCTGTAACAGCCACACTTGCTAAATACGGCTATTAAGCTCTGGAGGGAAAAAAAAAAACCTCTCTGACAGCCAGATGCTAGCCTGGTATTGCTCTGGAGTCTCTCTTCTGCTTGTGCTGTTGACCTCAGACTCCGTGTCTTTCCCCAAAAGTATTGGTGTTTAACCAGAGCACCTAGCTTGAGCTGTTAATGGGAAGAACAAGAACTTTCAGGGTGCATTTCTGAGTTGAGATGGGCCTACTTCCATGTGAAAGCGCCCAGAGCTACACTGACTACCAGGAAACACAGGACAACAATGTATATTAAATAGCACAGTGTTTATGGGATGTGTCCAGGGACAAATACCTGGTTTTCCAGTATGACCTGTCTTCTCCCTACCTCAGAGGGACGCAAAAGACCAATATCTGACCATTGCAAATTCCCTCATCTTGGAGGATGCATAGGAGGAGGAAGAGGACTCCTCCTCAGTGCCCCCTACACCCACGTCCTCCTGGCTACCCACAAGGAACTATCCAAAAATTACAATTACCAGGGCTGCCTGAAACTGACAGCAAGGACTGGGCTCAGCTTCTGGCCAGATTGAGATTACTGAAAGCAAAAATAGAAAAGGGACAATAATCCCACTCCCTCCCTCTTCTTTTGCTGCTTGCTGCTTTCTGCACTGACTGCCGCTGGGCAGAACCCAGCAACCTCCTTGCTCACAACTCCATGAGATACTGATAAACAAGGTTTTCAGGGCGTCTAATCCCTACCCAACCCTATTCGTTGCATTAGACCACTCAATACCTTCTATATTGCTTCTCCCCTTTAGGATCAAGCAAACTGAGTGATGCTGAGGTTTAGTTTTTACAGTTACCCTTCACAACATCTCTTGCCACTGCATCTAGCCCCAGGCTGATGCTGGGATGTGAAGGTCATCCCAAAGACTTTGCTGCGGTAGGGACGAGCTGCCGGCAGAGAGAGCCAAAGCACTAGACAGCAGGCACTGCGCAAAGCACTTGCAGGGCTGCACTTAGGCTTGTGCTGCCAAGGGCGAAGGGAAAGCATCTTCTGATGCTCAAGGACCTTCTTGTTAGGGCATTCGGTGCCACAGGTGTTTTTACCATCTGCCTGTTGGTGTTAGCCTCTGCCAAACAGCCTTCCCTCCAGCCAGGCATCCTTTCCCTTCCCTGCCTGTTCTGCTGCAGGCTTTAGCACTGATAGCCAGCCTGTCTCAGCTACCCGAAAAAAAAACATAGTCCCACCAGAAGGTGGTGCCTATATTCCACAAAACACAGGGCAGGCCACAGTTCACTTTTGGGCAACACCTAGAAACCCAGACACGCTGGTTCACAATGATCAGACCAAAATCAGAGCAACTTACGGTCAGAAAGCAAGGTGGCATTTTTTCAGGTGTAACCTGCAGTGTAGCTCAGGAGTCTGTGGTGTAGGGTATTTTCTCTTCAGTTTTTATATCTTAATGGACTCTTTAGTTAGCAAAACCCTCCATTGTAATTGAAAGATTAATAAGTGAACTAATATTCACCTGCTAGCTAAAGAGCACACAGCCCTGAGCCAAAGTGCTTATCTTTGTTTAAAGCTGCATGTGGATGCTGATTTGTGTGCAATGTTTTGATGCTACCTCAGTTTGCTCTTAACGGTATCTCTATCAAAGGCAGATGTGGAATGAGAAGCACGGAAAGGCTATAGATTTGCTGTGATATATGGATGTACCGGCTCAAAACCTCAAATAGGGATACAGGCTTCAGTCTCTCCTCTAGTATTTTCTTGTCTTGTGTTTTCTGCCACTGCACTGGCAATTTGCACTGCCTCCCTCCAGCTCACTGCCAGTCACAGGTCAGCAGGTTCCCTCCAAAGGTTGTATTCCCTGTCCAACCATCAGTTTGTCACACGCTGCATCAGGGAGGTAAAGGGAGGGCAGGATGCTGCAGGGCACTTAGGTCGCATTCCTCTTTCCCCCTGCAGCTCTGCGCCATAGCTCCATGACAGCAGCGGCTCTTTTCCTGGTCCTCATCCTTGAGAGAAGACACCACTGCCATGGGCAGCAGCATGCTCCACTCTCAGCAGCAGTTCAGGCGGGCTCATTTTCCACGAAACATCCCAATTTTCAAAAGGAATATCACCATAGAGCTGTAAAGTACAGCAGAAAGTTGCCAGGGCTCAACTCAGAAGGTTTTCTGACACATGGGCTTTGTGATTTACAGTTACCTCTTCTCACCCACCAAAAGAGATGGAGCTCAGAGAAATTGTTGTGGCTGAACATCCCGGTGAGAGACCGTTGTGTGTGAAGCAGAAGACAAGAGTCCAGGACTTGCTGGGGAGGAGCGGAAATCGGATCTACCGGAGTTTTGGGTATCTCACAGGAGAAATGAAAGAATACGGAGAGTGGATGAAAAGTAAGCAGAGGGATATGTCTGGGGCACCCTGGCAAGGAAAAGTGACCTGGGAACATCTGTATTGCCAACTATTTTCCGTGCTGGGGTGTAAGAGAGAGGGGCCATTTCACCAGAAGAGGCAGAGCAGAGGCAGTGTGGTCCAAGTCCACTGCAAACTTCTGTCTTTTTAACCCAAATAATTTTACTCTCAAGGGGAGGGTCTCGCTGCATCCTCTTGCCATTGCCATGGCTGCAGGCATAATTCAGCAGTGGAAAAAGGCATTTTTCACACTTAATCAGTTCTGTGTCATTGGCAACACATTCCTTACCACAGTGCCCAGAACCACACAAGAGCTGGGGATTTAGTTGTGTTTGTCAGTGATTTGGATCAGCGACTATCTCCTCGTCTGTGGGTGGGCTGACGAAGGGGACTTGACTCTCGGTTGTGTGGGTGAAGCCTCTTGTATCATCAGCCTTAGGGGAGCAATAAGCACAGGGGCTGTTATGTTGCTACAAAATACAAAGCAAGAACTAATCTCAAAGGTTTACTGTCCAGACAGAGACAATACATGAGCAGATGGTCCGTATTACCCAGAGTTATTAGGGATTTGAGGCTTTGAGAGGCTGTGTAAGACTGTGGGTCCTCTATCAAGGCTCAATTCATTAGCAGTACAACTTCAGCAATGGGAGAAAAATAAGAGACAGTCATGTAAGGCCAAAGCGTGCAGTGGCTATCATTGGTGGAGGACACGGGCTGAGGTGTCTCCAGGCAGGCAGCTCAGTAGGCTGGCAGTGTGGTCCCCAGCTACAGGGTATCATATCCTCTTGCTTTCTTTTTACTCCAGGAGCCCGTGCTTTGTGGGCAGCTTTTCTTACTCAATGTCCTGAAAAGCTTTGCCCACTGCCCACCGGTTATATGCGAATAATTCTAGTTAATACTTGTGTCTAAAGCCAAAAGCATTGCTGCTATATTTTGCCTCTCAACACCCAGTATTGGTAATAATTATTCTGGAAAATGTTTTATTTTTCTCTGAGGAACTCATTCCTCCCTGCTTGTAACTGCCTGGCTCCCCACCACCACCCTGGGAGATGCTCAGCTTGCACTCCAGCTTCTCAGGAGGGATCTCCCAGGGATGCTAAAGAGTTGCAGAGTGGTTCCCAGCCCTTCAGAGATCCTCTATTTAAGTTACTCTCATCAGAAAGCAAAATTTGAGCCTCGACTACAAATACAACACAGGGAGGGAGTCAGGAAGACGGGAGGTTTTAGGAATAAGACATTGCCCATATCCAGAAAGTAGTCTGGCACTTTACGCTGTGTCTAATTAACAATCTAAACTAATTGAATTAATTTTAATTATTTAAGAATATGAAAGATGCATATATATATATATTCCATTAACATATTGTACAAATGAGCAGCTCCTTTTTCTCATTTGTTCTCCTTGCATCATGTTTAATAATGTCCAGCAGTAAAGAAATGGCTACACCTTTCTCAGAAGTGTGGCAGAGAAAGACCAATTTCAAGTAGAAGAGCCAGCAGCAAAAAGTTGTTACAGTGCTGCAAGATCCTTCTCTGCCCATGGAGATCATAGGTGCCCTCAGATAGGCTACCCTCAGCCCCACACACTTCCCACCTACCCCCTGCACTCACCTGAGGTACCTGAGCTTGGTGCTGGATTTCTCTGTTCCAGGTTCAATAGTCTTCTCTAAAGAGCAACGGCTCCTTGTCCTTTGGAAATGCCTCTTTCCCTAGAGTACAGTCCCAGCCATAAAAACTATCGTCGCAGTTTAAGTTCTTTGGTTCCCAAAGTACTCTTTTAGACACCTTTGGCAGCTTGACCCCATCTCCTCTGTAGGGTGTACCTCAATGTTCTGGGTCCCTAAAACAGGAGAAGTGTTTCCTTTTCATGTTTCCCTATCCACGCACAAACTAGTTTCAGTCTTTGCCTAAGTTCGTCTCTATGTCTGGATTATACACCAAAAAGAGATTACATTTATAGCAGAATCTTAAGCAATCTACCAGGCAAGAAAGACTATTCTTTGACCACCATAAACAAACCACTTTTTTTATGAATCTCTCCATGAACTTTATAGCAGTGCCTAGTCCATCCCTATTGGCTTTTCAAGTGCCAAATGCAAAATATGCTCAGAGAGCAATAGATCAGAGACCAGTTTTACAGTCCTGTTCATACATGGCCTCTGTTCTGTGGCCAGAAAGCGACTTGCAGAGATGAGCGTGTTCTGCTGAAATGGTGCCTTATCACCAACATTTTTGTTTTATCTCCTCCAGATAAGCCCCTAATGTTTCAGCTGGTGGACTGGATCTTGCGAGGGACCTCTCAGGTGATGCTTGTCAACAACCCTTTCAGTGGGCTGGTCATTTTAGTGGGGCTTTTCATCCAGAGCCCATGGCGGATGCTTACGGGCTGTATTGGGACAACTGTGTCGACAATAACTGCACTGGCCCTCAGTCAGGACAGGTAGGTGGTACCTTGTGTCCGGGCACTTACTAGAAATTGATTGTTATGACATTAGGAACCCACTGACGGGTAATAGCTCCACATCTGAGTGCATTAGAGACAGCAGACCAGCTTTCATTAGAGATAGATTGGAAGCAGTTAGGTGAGGACAGAGCTGTGGTCCAAGAAGAGCTGGCCTGTCCCCGTAGTTGGTTGGTTTTGTGAGACCAGACAGATATCTCTCTCTGACAGCCACTGTCACAACCATGTAGGTCCTTTGGGTCACAAGGAACCCCCTAGATCTCCGCCATTGAACAGTTGCCAAACTCTTCCCTTCCACACACCAGTGCAATGCAATACAGCAGCAACCTCACTGCTTTTCCATCCCTCTCCTACACTCCCTTCACCAGGAGCAGGACACATGTAAACTGCATTTTAGTGACAGACTGCCTTCAGCACAGCTTGCTACCTTGCAAACATTTCTTTCCATCACAGATCAGCCATTGAATCTGGGCTGCACAGCTATAACGGGATCTTGGTGGGACTGCTCGTGGCCGTCTTCTCTGACAAAGGCGATTACTACTGGTGGCTTCTTCTTCCCGTGGCAGTTATATCGATGGCCTGGTAAGTGCCACTTCTCCTTCTAGGGACAATTCTGGGAGAATGAGGTGTCCTGCTCTATCCAGTTCCCTACACCGGCAGCTCCAGCCACGGTGGCAGTGGAAAGAGGCGTTTAGCTGTGCACGGAGCTTGTGAGGCCCCTCAGTAGGAGGTCGAGTGCACAGACAGCACTGCTTACAGCACACAGGCAAAGCAGCCCCACTTCAACACTCTGCAAAAGGCCCTCATCTGCAGGACACATTCAAGTTGGATGTCACCTGTCCCAGCACCGTAATCGTTCTTCCTCATCCGGGCACTGAACCGACTTGGTGCTCTCCGTCAGGCTGAATTCAATATTCCCCCTCTCAGATATGCAACCAGTCATGAGCAAAATTAATTCCTCCAAGTAACTCTGAATGCCAGACGATGTCCTTTCAGGATTAAATTTACCATTTCTAAATAAGGACCCTACCAGCACTGCAGAATCTATTTAACAGCCTTAACTGAAATTAATTCAACAGTCACATTTTAATCAGTGTTAGCAATAAGATGCAAGTCATTATTGCATTTCACTGCTTTTAAGATCAGATCTTTTCATATTTTATTTCTTTAGTCACCCTCAGCAAAGGTCATTTTGTAACAGCCTCTCAAAACCCAGGACACGTTGCAAGAATGTTTAGTTTGTCTTGTCTGCCAGAATTCCTTGAGGCTTTTTGTTCAAACTTTTCTTCATTCTTTGAGTTCACAGGACTTGAGAGGAGAGCCAAAAATTTTTAAATTAGACAATTCAGTGATTTTTTCAACCGATACTTTGAATTCCAGCTTTAGAAGTCAGCGTTTCTTTAATTGTTTCTTTTTTTTCCTGACAAGTTGTATAACCAGCAGAAGCTTTGTATTTCAGCACAGAAATTAGGACACCATTTTCACCGAAGTGCTGATTTTTTTTCTTCCTACGGCTACAGGCGTGAAATCTGTAAACCGCTCTGGGAACCAAATTTGTCATAAATGAATAGGCATCATCTGAGATCACGCAGGGAGAACAAGGCATTTTTTCCACTGATAGTATCTACACAACAGGACACAAGATGTTGTTTTTGAAATGCCAAATACTTCGGGTGGGTTTTTTTTTTTAATTAGAACCATCTTAATGATCTCCTGGGACTCTAATGCAGCTTCTTGAAAAATACATATCTTTAAACGGAATTTTTTAATCTGTGTGCTGTCCACTGCTACTCGAAGCTCGACTGTAAGAGTTATTTGGCTCACTTGTATCAGAAAAGCTCATCTAAAAGCAGCAGAATACAGGCCATTTCCATCGAGGTCAGGACCTGGTCATTCACTCTCTTCCACCGGCTTTCTGTGCCCCATAAAACCCAGCTATTAGCTTACCAATATGTTCCCACAAAGCCATTCATTCAGGACACTCATTTCAAGCGGAAATACGGCAGTCTGGAAATGCTGTGGGGAAAGCAGATTTGATTAGTATTATGTTCCAGGTTCTATATCCAGGAACTTTGGGAAAAGTCATGGTGTCTCAGGTTTTTCAGTCTCTTTAGTGTTTGGTCTCTGAATATTTTGAATCTCAGCCCAAATGCTTTACGTGCTAAACATATTTTATCGTGTTTCTTAAAAACTAAGCTTAGTTTGCAGAGAATGCCATATGATGTTGGGTGGTACCTGGGCAGCACACAGTAACATCAGTCTCCTTGACATAAGCAGGAACATCAATCAAGGTCTGGATCATGCCTGGCACGCCACCTTTCACAGCTCTGTTACAGTGGTGACTTTGTGTTATACTCTGTCACGCTCCATATGTCCTAAGGACTCCTCATTCTTCTAAAACAATGTCCAGCCCAGTAAAGATTCTACACTTTTCTTAATGAAAGATTTTCCATGCTTTTTGATCACCTCCTCCACTTTATTTCTCTTCTAGAACCATCTTCTGGTATCTTTCATACTATTTAACACACAAAAAGCAAATGGCACGTATTCCAAATCTCCCTTGCCTCATCCAGTCGGAAGCTTTTTATACCATCTAGAGTTCTCCAAAGTTCTTCACATGGCATTCCCAAAATTCTGTTTACAAGATTTTTGTACAGAGGCAAGATCACCTTCCTCCAGCCATGCCTAAACGCTGTGCTGGATGCATTTCTTCATTGACCAAATTGGTAGGCTGTTTCACCACTATAATTGTTATAAACAACTTACAGTTGTTTCTCTTCTCCTTCTCTTCTCAGTCCAATCCTGTCCAGTGCTTTGGGATCCATCTTCAGTAAATTGGACCTTCCTGTTTTCACTCTGCCCTTCAATATTGCCGTGACTTTGTACTTGGCAGCCACAGGACACTACAACCCCTTCTTCCCTACAACCCTCATCCAGCCTGTAACATCAGTGCCCAATATCAACTGGTCTGCAATCAATGTGCCACTGGTAAGCTTCTCTCTCCGATAAGGTTGTGGTATTTCCTTAAAAAAGGGGTGAGCATGAAGGCATTCAGCTCGAGATAACAATTTCACATGCGTCAGAACAGCTATACACTGTCTAGAGCCAGTAGCAATTCACAGAAATATGAAGGAGCCTAAAGCTGGACTGCCCCAAAACAAGTTTTGAGTGCTATCAATACAGAAGCACCTCTGGATATGCGTCCCCACTGACCAGATGTGGTTAAAACAACTAAAACAGTCACTGACAATATGAAAAGATGCAAGAATCATCATTACCCTAAAGTGACAGAAACTCAGTCACACCCAGTCCCCTCTGTTAACCTCTAGCACTGGAGAGTCATCTTCCCAAAACAGGGTAAGATTATATGTATAATATATAATAATATATTAAAAATAAATAAAAAAAAATAGTATATCATACACTCAAATCAGACAGCTCCATGATAACACCACTGCCTAGGAAGGTTACAGCTTTTTCTCCTTCACTAAAGTCACAATAAAACAGAAACAATCAAACCCCTCCACCACTCCCTCACCCACCATATTACCATCCCAAAATAAATAAAACTCCATCTCGGACCGATACTTTTCAAACCAAACAATGAGCTAACTCTGGTTTGAAGGCCACGAGAGCCTATATTGACCCAGCAGTCCCACACAGAGCCAGAGTTTCTTCCTTGACTTTTCAACCAATAGCTTGGACAAAATAACTGCTGTGTTCTCCTGAGTGCAGAGATGCAATAACATGCCCTTTTCTACTGCCTGCTGCAGCTCTTGCAGTCCATCCCAGTTGGTGTTGGTCAAGCGTATGGTTGTGAAAACCCCTGGACTGGAGGCATCATCCTTGTCGCTTTACTTATCTCCTCCCCGCTTATTTGTTTACATGCTGCAATTGGATCAACAGTGGGGATGCTTGCAGGTAAGAAATGTTTACCAAAGTCATTTTCCTATCATGACCCAAGCCGTAGTACATCTCTCTCCAGATTTTACAGTTGCATGGGGCTTGGATGTGCTTGGGACAAATCTCACTTTTGAAACTATCTCTGAATTTGGAAGGTCTTACTAAAGGTCGCACAACACGGTTAGTGACGTGGTTTAGTGGTGGACTTGGTAGTACTGGGCTAACAGCTGGACTCGATGGCCTAAAAGGTCTTTTCCAACCTAAACAATTACATGATTCTATGGTGAAATCCAGAACAGAGGAAGGTTTTCTTTAAGCTTTGAATTTGATATCAGATTTGTAAGTCAGGCAGGTGGTTTGTTGCACCTTGCTTAACCCTCCTGCCATTGGATGTGATGAATCCCATGGAGATGATGGTAAAGAAACATAGAGAAACAGTTTCAGAATTGATCTTCTTCCACCGCAAGTGTTTTAAATTACCACCACAAGCAGACGTCTCTCTCAGAGCTAATCAATCAACAAAAAGAAACAGACTTTTCTAGGGTGCAGTTCATTCTAACCTGCTGCAGATTTGTAAAAATAGCTAAATGAATGCCACTCAAAATGGCCCGTTTCTCCACTAACCAGAGAAACAATCTGAAATTAAAAGAGTTGAATTTAACCCTTGAATTTAGATAAGATTAATATCACTTATGTGACTGATTGTAATAAAAAAATATGATAGATTAAGTGTAGTCTGAGAAAACAACCTTGGAAAAGGCACAGTCATCCAAGGAGAAGTTCTCTGTGCTCTGAAGCACTTTGTACCAGATGTGAGCTGCCTTACGTTTGCATTTTTAAACAAAACTCTCTACAATTTGTATGGTTAAGAGCATCTGGCAAAATTTGTACTGGTCTGACATTTAATCTAGAAGAGAAAGGTCAGGGGAAAGTATCTGGGGATAAGCATGGCGATGAAACAGAAGACAAATTAGGGTATTATAGCAGGAAATGTATTAATCTTAGAGTGATGTGAAGACGATCCGTACACTTGAATTATGCTCTTCTTTTTACTGGTACTCCTGAAGCCTGTGAGAAATCCTGCAGAAATACCTGTGAGGTCAGGTTTGGAGCAGACCCTCAGCTCCCAACCCAGTGGAGAATTTTCACAGCAGTGATGGAGTGACCACACCTAGGATCTAGATCACATCTAGCAAAGGTGACTAGGAAGAGTTGCAAAATCCTGCTTATGTCCACAAAAGGCACTCAACCGTGCCCCTGATACTCAAGAGCAGGGTACATATGAGACGTAAAGAGTACAATTGAGCACAGCTTTCTGAAAGAAGGGTACATAGGGGAGAAGATCCCCCCATATTCTGCCTGGATCCCCCATCTGACCATCAGCACATTCAGGGCATAAACAGAGAGTTTTACCTGAAAGAAACCTTTGACACTGGGCCCAATTCCAACCCCAGGCTCCTTATCAGAGCTCCAAAATAACGAGCTTCGTTCGGTTTCACTTTTTGTTTGGCACATGCACGCAATGCAAGCGTGAGCATGATCAGATTTGTCTAGATGTCATGGAGAACCCTAGCAAAATAAGCATTCTCCTGCAGATACCTCCTCTACCTGGCTTCACAGCCTTGCCTTTTGTTTTGCAGCGCTGAGCATCGCGACACCGTTTGACAGCGTCTACCTCGGCTTGCACAATTACAACAGCGCCCTCGCATGCATTGCGACTGGGGGCATGTTCTATGCCCTGACCTGGCAGACTCATTTGCTGTCACTTGCCTGTGGTACGTACCTTTTACACAAAGGGAAGACAAAAATTTACGCAGCCAGGCAGTTTACAAGCAGTACAGGTTTAGAGTCAACTACGGCTCCGCGGCAAATCTAGGTACGATAGGCGAGAGTTCTGTGATGGCATCAGAGTGGAGCTTGGATGTGCCAGCGGCAAGTGCAGAGAAAAGTGACTTTAAGACCTCACAACTTCAAAACATCTAGGCAGAGAGGAAGTATTGTTGTGAAAGGAGCACAAGCTATGTCATGAGCAGAAGCTTAACAAATTAACAGCTCAACGGACTCATATAAGCAGACTTTTCATAACTATATATATCATTAGAGGAAGTCTGTCATAAGAAGCAAGCCGTTGCACAAGGTCAGTTTAAAGTCCATCTCCCCAAAAGATCCCATCTCCAACAGCAACGGAAATTACACACTATGGGAAGAGTTTAAGAAAAGAAATTCCACATTTAAAAAAATTCCTGTGAAGATTCACCCACCCTCCAACCACTTGCATCTCAGTAGTTTTCTGTCCTGACCAGTCTCTGAGTTGCTCAGTAGCTTCCTCTTCCTTGACTTTGTCCTTGGGGGCGTGACCTCAGCTCCTGTTTTGCCAGCTCTGATATTCTGGGGCAAGGAGGCCCAGAGTTAACTGCTTGTGGTTTGAAACCACAGGACAGAGAATTTCTGCAATCCCCCAATGTATACAGGTCAAGTTGTGCCAATTAAAAATAAATTAAAGATAAAAGGAATACCGCCATCACTTGCTCTTGGCAAAACCATTTTCTTCCATCTCTACAGTGCAGGTAGGACCAAATGTAGTCCATAAAGCCAGATGTAGCACGGGGGCATTTTAACTAATAGTTGAATTCTAACATTAAACCTCACAGCAGGGAGCTGGGGGAAGAGGGATATTTTATTGTGCCTGCTGATAATATTCTGATAATTTCTTTGGAGAAATGAATACTATTTTCCTCATCTTGAGTTGTCTTTGGTCTTCTTTTCTCAGCATTATTCTGTGCCTACTCCGGAGCAGGTCTTGCTAATGCCCTATCTGTGGTAAGTTTGGGGGTGTGGGGGTTCACGGAGTGTTTTGTTTGTTTTGTACAATTGTATTTTGATTTGTTATGATATAATGTCAAGGAAATGTCATGGAATTCTCCACGTCAGTTTTGTCAGCATTGAAATGAGAATGCTGCAACCAATAGCAGGCCATGTACAGATTCTCCAGCAGTTAGACTGTCCACTTGAAGATTTTGCAGCTGATAATAAGGTATCAAAGGCCTTTGGAGCATGCTAACCACAGCAAGACTGTGCATGTACACGCGAATTCCAGCAACAGCATGTGGTTTAAGATGCAACACTTAGTTGCAGTCAATATTTTGGAACAATTTCCAATGGTCTACATTTTGCCCTGCTTCTTATAAGGTCTTTCACCCACCCAGCCCACAGATACTCTTTAAGTTTGATGTGGACATAAGAACTAAAAAGGAGAGGAGACTGTTCTGTTAAATGCACAGTCATCATTTCTGGACAGATCAAGAACAAAGTGAACCCAAAAATGTGAATCTTTGTTTCTCCTTTAAGATCTAAGAGATTAAAACAAAAGTGTATTTTAATAAAATTGATTTAGTAACTTAAAATAAAAAAAAATTTAGAACTAGCAGCTTCATGCATCAGAAGTATTCATCTGGCACCCACTCAGTACCATGTAGGTCCTTGCAGATGGATTGCTTTGTTAAGCACACCTGCTTTTGAGATGCATCAGGGAAAAAAAAAAAGAACATTTATCTTTTTCCTTATGATCTTGTTTTAGGCAGAACCCAGATCATGTCAAAAGGTGGGGTGACAGAGCAGAACTGAGGGTTGTGTGCAATGCCAATAACACATGGGTACTGAGAACAGTAAATATACTTACATGACATTTTACAGGACCATAGGATTCAGCTCATGTATTAGAGAACTTAAAGGTCTGCATGTGAGCTGAGTACCTTGACCTTCGTTGCAGTCAGCAGAGCTCTGGAGCCTGATTCAGCTGCTTCAGTGTTGGTGCCAAGCGCCATTCAGCACCAACAGCTGCATCTCCAAAAGCATTGAAGTCTCCATTGTGGGATGCCTCATGTAGCCCCATACACTGCAGATAATGTAGATACCTCTACCTGAGCCACTGAATTAGCATTTGGTAGCACAGGAGCATCCCAGAGCTCTAGTGAGTTGGAGGAACCTCGCTCACATGTAGACCCCACCACGTAGGCACCTGCATTTGGGCACCTTCCTGTGGATCTGAATGGGGCATCCTGAAAGGAGGGGGCTCAAGAAGGCATGTCCTATGTCACGCTGACCTCAGGGAAAGTACAGGCTCTCTCCGCTTCTCAAATGAAAGAATTTAGCAACAGGCAATGCTAAAAGAGGAACCAAAAGTCACCTGTCTATCTTTTCCCCTCCCAGCTTGGGCTGCCACTCTGCACCTGGCCTTTCTGCTTCTCCGCACTTCTCTTCTTGCTGATAAATTCAGACAACCCAGCCATCTACAAAATACCCCTCTGCAAAGTCACCTACCCAGAAGCCAACAGGATCTACTACCTGAGGATGAAGAGAAGAGCATCTGAGAGCAGGAGAGAAGAGCAGAAGCAAAAGGAGCAGAAATCCACCAGCGACTCAAAAATAAGTACGGGAGGCACCCCCCTGTGCACGCCCAAAACCCGCCACACCTCCTGATTTCAAATAGCCACACATGTACGGTCTTGGGGCGGTTTTTCAGATGCTAGCCAAGCTCACTGCAGACACAAACACCACTTTCAGCAGCAACGCACAGGCTGGGGATTCAGCATCCCACACTCCCGAGAAAACACGATTTGCCCTTGAGCTAAGCTTTCCAAAAAGCACCCAGGTAACATATTCATGGCTGCCCTTATCAATCCTTAACAGGCTGTTAACTTGAAAGTCACCTCTTATCAATAATAATTATAAGAACAGGCAGAAGAATATTAAAGCTGACAAGAGGCTGCATTTAATTTCAGACATGTAATGTAACAAAATAAATAGGCTGAGAAGGTGTTGGCGTCGAATAATAATAAATAATGCAAGAACTGCACCAAGAGCTGTACTTCGAATTAAGAACACGTATATCTGAAAGTGGAATAAACAAACTGATCTCCTCCTTTCTTGTGTCCCATCAATGTTTAATCCTCTTAGTCTCTCTTAACGGCTACGGCATACAGAGGCAAATATTCCTGCAGAGAGCGTGCGATCTGTGGTGCCACCTCCTGACTCCTCGTTAAGTGCCAAGCCAACGAAGGTGTGAATATATATGCTTTAATCTGACTAGGAAAGTGACTAGCTAGCAATGATCAAACATTTTTCTTTACCTTGCATGATTTTCTTTCTTATAAATAGGGTATTTCTTTCATGATGGAAGCAGGATAACAAGTCTGAAGCAAGCATCCGGTGGGAAATAGGAAAATTTCGTTTAAAGAACAAGATAAACATTTACTGTTGGTGGTGGCTACCGCAGTTCTTTCTCTCCCTTTTCTAGAGGAGCAGCTCCTTTATATTAAGCTGCAAGTAATGCATAAGTCAAAGTCTCCCCATGATGTTTATTAGATGTCAGACTAGGATCTTCACCTGTCCCAGAGAAACTTCATGAGGCATCACCAGAGTTAGTCATGGGAAGCTAAGGACACTTTAAACTAGATCCGAAGTGGGAAGGGGATGGAACCAGGCTCATCAGAGCTGAGCCTAAGGGTGGCCTGCCAGTTTTGGCAGTCAAATTGACAGCCCGGCTCAAGTGCATCTACACCAACGCGTGCAGCATGGGTAACAAGTAGGAGGAGCTGGAAGCCACTGCAGAGCAGGACAGCTATGACATCATTGCCATCACAGAAACATGGTGGGATGACTTTCATGACTGGAGTACTGCAGTGTATGGCTATGAGCTCTTTAGAAGGGATAGGCAGGGAAGGAGAGGTGGCAGGGTGGCTCTATATGTTAGGGAGTGTTTTCATTGTCTTTAACTCCGTGACTGTGAAGGTGTGGTCTAGTAGTTATGGGTAAGGAGAAAGGGGAAGGCCAATGAGGTGGATATTGCGTTGGGAGTCTGTTACAGAGCACCCAATCAAGACAAGGAGGTTGATGAAGTGTTCTACAAACAGCTAACAGAAGTCTCTAAACCGACAGCCCTTGCTCTTGTGGGAGACTTCAACCTACCAGATGTCTGCTAGGAATACAGAACAGCAGAGAGGAAACAGTCCAGGAGGTTCCTAAAGTGTGTGGAAGACGACTTCCTTACTCAGCTGGTAAGCAAGCCCACCGGGAGAGGCGCTCTGCTGGACCTACTGTTTACTAACAGAGAAGGACTGGTGAGCAATGTGATGGTTTGAGGCCGCCTTGGGCTTAGCGACTGTGAAATGATGGGGTTCTCAATACTGGGCAAAGGAAGGAAGGGGGTCAGCAGAACTGGTACTATGGGTTTCCAAAGAGTGGACTTTGACCTGTTCAGGTCACTGGTTGAGAAAGTCCCTTGGGAGGCAGTCCTAAAGGGCAAAAGGGTCCACGAAGGCTGGACATTTTTGAAGAATGTGCTCTTCAAGACACAGGAGCAGGTTGTCCCCGTGTGCTGTAAGACAAATTGGCAGTGAAAATGATCAGCCTGGATAAAAAGTGGACTTTTACAGGAACTTAGGAAAAAGAGGAGAGTTTGTCACCTCTGGAAGAAGGGGCAGGGTACCCAAGAAGAGTATAGGGATTTTGTTAGATCGTGCAGGAAGAATGTCAGGGAGGCAAAAGCCCAGCTGGAACTCAGTCTGGCCACTGCTGTAAGAGAAAATAAAAAGAGGTTTTACAAACATGAACAATAAGAGGAGAGCCAAAGAG
>VWZK01003453.1:0-18687 GCA_013396935.1 Baryphthengus martii | reverse complement strand
AATGGATTCAACATGCTTATCAATGGAGGATCTGAAAGAAAATCTTGCTTTTGGAAACTTATCCGGCACTTGGACAGGGTAGATTCCATTCTGCTCACTCACATTGGAGATGACAACCTGCCAGGAATCAATAGCATGCTTCAGCGGAAGATAGCCGAACTAGAAGAGGAACAGTCTCAAGGGTCTACTACCAACAGTGACTGGATGAAAAATCTGATCTCACCTGATTTAGGAGTTGTATTCCTTAATGTACCTGAGAACCTAAAGAACCTGGATCCTAACTTTAGAGTAAAAAGGAGTGTAGAAGAAGCTTGTTTTACTCTCCAGTATTTAAATAAATTGTCTATGAAACCAGAACCTCTTTTCAGAAATATGGGAAATACCATTGATCCCATCATTTTATTTCAGAAAATGGGAGTTGGCAAACTTGAGATGTACGTACTTAATCCTGTCAAAAATAGCAAGGAGATGCAATATTTTATGCAGCAGTGGAGTGCTACTAACAAAGATAAAGCTGAATTCTTGCTACCAAATGGCCAAGAACTAGACATTCCATTATCCTACTTGACCTCTGTCTCATCCCTGATTGTGTGGCATCCAGCTAATCCTGCAGAAAAAATAATACGAGTTCTGTTCCCTGGAAACAGCACCCAATATAATATTCTGGAAGGACTAGAAAAACTCAAACACTTGGACTTCCTTAAACAACCAATGGTTACACAAAAAGACCTAACTGGGAACATTGCTAGTCCGGCTGTGAAACAAGCAAAGTTGAAACAACGAACAGAAAGCAAGGAGAGTCTCAAGCCTGCTGCAAAGACACCGCCAAGCAAACCTGTCAGAAAAGAATCTAAAGAAGAAACACCAGAGCCTGCGAAGCCTACTCTAGCACCGGAAAAGCCTCAGAAGTTGGAAAGCAAAGAAAAAGTTCCAGTTAAAAAAGAGAAACCAGCAAAAGTGGAGACTAAACCTATAGTGGTGGAAAAAGATGTAACAAGTAAAGAAGAAGAATTAGTAAAATCTGAAACTCCTGAAAAACAAACTACAGATGTAAAACCAAAAGTGTCAAAGGAGAAGCCAGTGAAAAAAGAAGTAAAATCAAAACCTGAAGAAAAGAAAGAAGAAAAAGAAAAACCAAAGAAAGAGGCTTCTAAAAAAGAGGAAAAAACATCCATCAAAAAAGACGAAAAACCCAAAAAAGAAGATGTAAAGAAAGAAGTTAAAAAAGACCTGAAAAAAGAAGAGAAGAAGGAAACTAAGAGGGAAGTGAAGAAAGAAACTCCACCAAAAGAAGTTAAAAAAGAAGCTAAAAAAGAAGAGAAGAAGGAAATTAAGAAGGAAGAAAAAGAAGCCAAAAAGGACATCAAAAAGGTTTCTAAAGAAATAAAGAAGACAGTTACTCCTTCGACTGAAGCCAAAAAGTCAACAGCAAAGCCTAAACCACAAAAGAAAGAGGAACCTCCTAAAAAAGAAGCAGTACCTGCTGGAAAGCCAAAAGAAAAAGGAAAAGTTAAGACTGTGAAGAAGGAGATCAAAGTCAGTGGAGCGCAAGCTGCCCTGGCAGCAGTTGGAGTCGCTGCCACAACTCTAGCAGCTGTAGCAGCTGCAGAAATTACAGCCAGTGGAAAGGAGCTTGAAGTGGAGAGATCCCTTATGTCTTCACCAGAGGACTTAACAAAGGATTTTGAGGAATTAAAAGCTGAAGAAATAGAAACAATAAAAGAAACAAAACCTCAGGTTGCACTTATAGATGAACTGAAGCTCACTGGCACAGTACAAAAGGAGGCCTTTGAAGTACAAAAAGAAAAATTAGAAAATGAAGGACCTGCCGAGTCCTCTGATGAAGGCATAACTACCACAGAGGCTGAGGGTGAATGTGAACAGACACCTGAGGAACTGGAACCTGTTGAAAAGCACCGAGTTGATGATAATGAAAAGTTTGAAGATGAAGGAACTGGCTTGGAAGAGTCATCTGAAGCAGGAGATTATGAGGAAAAGGCAGAGACAGAAGAAGCTGAAGAACGAGGTGAATATGAAGAAGAAAAGACACCACTGGATGCCAGGAAACCATATATGGACAAACCAAGAAAAACTGAAGAGAGCTCAGTAGATATAATGCCTGAAGCGGATGCTAAAGATGTTAAAGATGAAAAGTATATTGAGAAGGCAGATTATGAGGCATCAGATGAACGGGCTGAGGAAGACAGAGAAGAAGGAATAGAAAAGGCAGAAACTGAAGAAACAGAAGAAGATGAAGACAAGGCAGAAGACATCAGAGATGAAGAGGAAACTGAAAAAATAGAAGCTGAAGAAGATTATGTGATGGCTGTGGTAGACAAAGCTGCAGAAGCTGGTGAAGTTGAAGATAAATATGGCCTACTTGTAATTACACCATCAAAACGCTCAGACCCCCAATCTCCAGCAGTTGAACCAGCCTCTTCTATCCATGATGAGACATTACCTGGTGGTTCAGAAAGTGAAGCCACTGTTTCTGATGAAGAAAACAGAGAAGATCAGCCTGAGGAATTCACTGCTACTTCAGGCTACACTCAGTCTACCATTGAAATATCCAGCGAACCAACTCCAATGGATGAAATGTCTACACCTAGGGATGTCATGAGCGATGAAACTAACAATGAGGAAAGTGAGTCACCTTCTCAGGAGTATGTGAACATTACCAAGTATGAGACATCGCTGTACTCTCAAGAGTTTGGCAGACCTAAACTTTCTCCACTTCCAGATGCTTTTAATGGATTATCTGAAGGATCTAAAACAGAGGCCACAGAAGGTAAGGAATATAATGCATCAGCTTCTACCATCTCACCACCTTCTTCATTAGAGGAAGACAAATTCTGCAAATCTGCATTCCAAGATGCATACCGGCAAAGAGAAAGTGAAACCCAAGGCACTGCCAAGTTAGAAATCAAGGAACCCTATCAAGAAGATGTTGGTGGAAAACGTAGTCTGACCAAGAGTCCGGTTGACAGTTTGTCTCCTCCATCACCCATTGCCAAAACACCACTGAGTGAGCGTAGTGTGAACTTTTCACTTACTCCCAATGAGATTGAGGTGTCATCTGAGCCTGTCCTTGTTGCTACATTGCCTAATGTACGTCAAGATGTTGCTGAGGAGCACTGTGCAAGCCCTGAAGATAAAACATTAGAAGTAGCATCTCCCTCCCAGTCTGCTGCTGGTAGTGCTGGCCATACACCTTATTATCAGTCTCCCACTGATGAAAAGTCCAGTCATCTTCCCTCTGAAACCAGTGAAAAGTCCACAGAAGCTCCTGTTAGCTTTGAATTCAGTGAAGACAAAGATGAGCCTGCAAAACACAGAATAAGCCCTATGGATGAGCCTGTGCCGGATTCAGAATCTCCTATTGAAAAGGTTCTCTCACCTCTACGGAGTCCACCACTGATAGGTTCAGAGACCACTTACGATACATTTTTGAGTGCTGATTTAAAGTCTGCCACCAGAGATTACAGAAGTCCTTCTGAGGAAAAACCTGAAAAAGAAAAATCACCTGTTCAGATGAGCCCAGCTTCTGAAGCCAGCTCTGTGGGGCTTTTCCAAGAAAAACAAGAAGAAAAAAGCATGGAGTTCCTGGTAATTAAGGAAAGCTTCAACATAGAAAGGAAAATGGAGGATACAGAACCCAGCAGCTCCCAGTCTTCGCTGGTCTTGGATGAGCGGAAGTTAGCAGGTGATCTCTCACCTACTCAAATAGATATCAGTCAGTTCGGTTCTTTAAAAGAAGATAGCAAAATGTCAATTTCTGAAGGCACTGTTTCTGACAAGTCTGCGACTCCTGTTGATGAAGTTGTAGCAGAAGATACCTATTCCCATATAGAAGGAGTAGCTTCTGTCTCTACGGCATCTGTCGCTACAAGTTCATTCCCGGAACCAACCACTGATGATGTATCTCCTTCTTTGCATGCTGAGGTTGGATCTCCCCACTCTACTGAAGTTGATGATTCCCTTTCAGTGTCGGTTGTACAAACACCAACAACTTTTCAGGAAACAGAAATGTCTCCATCAAAGGAAGAGTGCCCAAGGCCCATGTCAATTTCTCCACCAGATTTTTCACCTAAAACTGCAAAATCAAGAACGCCGGTGCATGACCACAGATCTCCTGAGCAGTCAACTATGTCAGTAGAATTTGGTCAGGAGTCCCCTGAGCAGTCTTTAGTAGCAGACTTTGGTAGTCAATCTCCAGACTATCCTACTGTAGACACTAGTATACATCATATATCTGAAAATGGACCAACAGAAGTAGATTATAGCCCTTCAGATATACAGGAGTCTATTTTTGCACGGAAGATTTCCCCTGTGGAGCAGTCATCTTACTCTCAGGAGAAAGATATTTCAGAAATCATTTCGGTTTCTCAAATTGAAGCTTCATCCTCAACCTCATCAGCTCATACACCTTCCCAGGTAACTTCACCACTGCCAGAGGAAACTTTTTCAGGTGCTATTCCACCCAGAGATATGTCACTACATTCTTCTTTTACCTCAGAAAAGGTGCAGGGTCTAGGAGAAAAGCTGTCACCAAAGTCTGACCTATCTCCATTAACTCCAAGAGAATCTTCTCCTCTGTACTCTCCTAGTTATCCAGATTCACCTCAAGCAATCACAGAATCGGTGTCAGCTAGTCATACACCTTCATTGTCACTGCAAGTGTCCTCTGTCAAAGCATTTGCTTACCAGGAACCCACAGCAAAGCACAGTCCAGAACCTTTACTTAGCCCAGAAAAAGAGGATTCAGAGAAAAGCAGCAGGTCACCAGAAGAACTTAGTTATTCTTACGAGGCCACAGAGAAAACTACTAGGTCACTGGAGGATATTAGCTACTCATACGAGGCAGCTGGAAAATCTACTAGATCACCTCAGGATGCAGATTATTCCTATGAGACAACAGAGAAAATTATTAGGTCGCCTGAGGCCACAGAGTATTCTTATGAGATAAATGGGAAAAATATGAGGTCATCTGAGACCATGGATTATTCTTATGAGATGACACGGAAAACCACTAGGTCACCAGGAGACATGGATTATTCCTATGAGGTGTCTGAGAAAACCACCAGCTCACCTGGGGCCACAGATTATTCCTACCAGACAACAGGAAAACCCACCAAGTCACCTGAGGCCACAGATTATTCTTATGAGATGATTGGGAAAACTACCAAATCACCTGAGGCCGCAGATTATTCCTATGAGAGAATTAGGAAAGTTACCAGATCACCTGATACTATGGATTACTCCTATGAGACAACAGGGAAAACCTCTAAATCACCAGAAGCCATTGGCTACTGCTATGAAACTACTGGGAGAACCACCAGGTCACCAGAGGCCATGTCTTACTCCTATGAGACAGCTGGGAAAACCTCCCATTCACCTGAAGCCACAGATTACTCATTTGAGACAACTGGGAGAGCCACCAAGTCACCTGAAGCTACCAGTTATTCCTATGAAGCAAGTGCACATTTCACTCCAGGAAAATCATTAGCGGAATCCCGTCAAGATGTTGACTTGTGCCTTGTGTCTTCTTGTGAATATAAACATCCAAAAACGGAACTTTCACCCTCATTTATCAATCCAAACCCGCTTGAATGGTTTGCAGGTGAAGAGCAGTCTCAAGAACAAGAGAAGCCATTAACTCAGTCTGGGGGAGCTCAGCCACCTTCTGGGGGTAAGCAGCAAGGGCGGCAGTGTGATGAAACCCCTCCCACATCCGTAAGCGAGTCTGCCCCATCTCAGACTGATTCGGATGTTCCCCCAGAGACTGAGGAGTGTCCTTCCATCACTGCAGATGCTAACATTGACTCAGAAGACGAGTCAGAAACCATTCCAACGGACAAGACCATTACATACAAACACATTGACCCGCCACCTGTCCCAATGCAGGATCGCAGCCCTTCCCCTAGACACCCTGATGTTTCCATGGTTGATCCAGAGGCTCTCCCTGTTGATCAGAATTTAGGTAAACCTTTGAAGAAGGACCTCAAAGAAAAGACAAAGACAAAAAAGCAGAGTACTAAGACCAAGTCGTCTTCTCCTGTTAAAAAAAGTGATGGTAAATCAAAACAAGTGGCTTCACCAAAGCCAGCTATAAAAGAATCTTTGGACAAAGTTTCCAAAACAGCATCCCCCAAAAAGAAGGAGTCTGTGGAGAAGGCAACCAAAAATATCTCTAATCCAGAAGTAAAGTCTCGAGCGGAAGAGAAAGATAAGGACACCAAGAATGCAGCAAATACAACAACATCGAAGTCAGCAAAGACTGCATCCACAGGTAAAGACAGATAGCAGTTCCTTAAGTGTTAAGATTTGCTCAGTTGTTGCAGTGGTTAGTTTGCCATTGTATCAGCTGAGAACGCGAGGACTTCTAGCAACCCCCCGAAGAAAGTCCAAGTTTTAAGTATGAATACGTCACGTAAAGGCCACTTTTAAACACATGAAATTCACTAATTTAACTTTAGTAATCTGAGAAACTTGATGTGTCAGTTTGCTCTGAGAGTATGTAAAATAGAAAGAACTTAATACTAGCAGCATAAGCTGTTAGCCAGCTAATAGAATTAAAAGTTCCACTGTTGCAGGTGAAGTGAGATCAGTAGCAAAGTGAATCACTATTCATCGTAAGAAACAAGTAGGTACCACTCCCTTAACATAAATTAATACAATCTGATATTATGGGAGGCAAAGGTACTGTCAGCCACTGGATGCTCTTATTACTTTACTGGATTAATTTTAAATGGAATATTTTTAAAAATTGTGACAGTAGTAAGAGCACTTTCAGTGAACTAAGCACGTACATCACATAATCCAGTTAAAGTCTTATGCCCTCAGTGATGACTAAACATACAGAAAGTTAATGTAATTTTGAATGGCTGTTCTGTATTCTATCTAAGCAGAAATAAAATATGAATTAGATTGCTGAAGGAGGCATTGTGCTAATCTGTTGTTTCCGGCAGGTCTCATTAGAGAGTGTCTGGGGGATACTTTGATTTTGCTGTTGTGAGGACTGATGCTTTTTTGAATTTTTTTTTACAAGGAGCAGGTCTAGGATTCAATACAAAAACCCCCAGCATTCAACTGTCTTTAGTCTCCACATTTTAAGTGGTCCAATGTTTCTTTTTTACGCAATCATTCACACTTTTCTCCTAGTAGACGTGTTTCAAAGCAGCAGTAGAGTTCCTCGTGCTGTACAGTACTCGAGCACTTCAGCTCTGTATGGGATACTTCTTCCTTAAAGTTTACTTCCCGGGTATATACTAGAGCAGAAGACAAGGCTCTATTTGACAGTGATGTTTAAGTGTGAAATGTAATTTTTAGTACTTTCTCCAGTGTTGGTAACGACAATTCAGAAAGGCAAATCACAGATTTTTTTTTTTTTATTTTTTTTTTATGGTGATAAAATATTTTGTAAAATTAGCAATAGTAAAACTCTGTCATTCACGAAATCTTATAATATCATGATGCTTATTTGGCATATTGCCCTTTGATGAGCTGCAGGACATGCTAGACAACTGTAATGGACTTTGATGGCCTTACAGTATGTGACCGTAAATAGAGTGTATTGCTCAGATAATTGTTTACCAAGCTTCATCCTCTGTAACAAGATGAGCAGGATAATAGAACATAAATGGTGATCATCTGGATAAAATTACTGGTTGAATTCTGATTTTCAGTTCACACCATCATCCAGTGTGTGGCAAAACCTGCTTATTTCGGATAGTATTTTTAATGTGCATGTTTAAACTCTGAACTTCTTTTTAGCTGAAGGTCATCTTAGAACAAGTAATATACTAAATACAGCAGCAAAAACATGTTTCCCCCTGCTTTTTGTGATAATTTGCTACTCTGTGTATGCAAATAAGGATCCAGAAGGCAAACAGACACTTCTTAGTTCCCTGAAGTAACTGCTTTACAAGTTCCTCTGTCCTCCCAAGTTCCTCATTTATCTTCTTTCTGCACATATGCAGTAGTATCTACCTGATGCACCTGTAAAGCAGTCTGAGCATATCAACAGCTACCACGTCGTGCTGCGTGCCGATACCTCAAATTTCAGAACATCTTCAAATCTTCATGGCTCCCCCTGTGACCCTAAGGTTTTATAATCAGGCTTTTGAAAAGCTGTACTTCTTGATCTGGAAAATAATACCACCATTTACTGAATGGTAATTCAGTAATCATAGTCCTCCATAGTAATTGTTGGATAATAGTAGTATTATATTACCAGGAATGGTTCAGACAATTTTTGCTTATGTGTTACTGAGTTTTCATTGTATTACATAGTTACAGTTATTCAGGTTTTTCCTTCAATTACAATCATAATTGGAATACAACAAAGCTGGAGCATGTCATTAGATGTAGGATGGTAATGCCGTAATTGGACACATCTCACCTCAGCAGTTACAACTGTAATTAATAAATGCATGGTTTTAACCAGCCTGTGACATATGCTTTTGTCGTTTCATTTCCAAAGGACCTGGTAATACTAAAGTGGCAAAATCTACAGCAGTGCCTCCAGGACCTCCAGTGTATTTGGATCTGGTGTACATTCCCAACCACAGCAACAGCAAGAACGTTGATGTTGAGTTTTTCAAGAGGGTGCGGTCATCCTACTATGTGGTGAGCGGAAATGATTCTGCAGCTGAGGAGCCAAGCAGGGCTGTTCTGGACTCCCTGCTGGAGGGCAAGGCGCAGTGGGAGAGTAACATGCAGGTAGGCTCTTCACTAGTATTTCTACCTGGAAATTTAACCTTCTCTGGGAAGCAACTACAGGAAGCCAGAGCACCTCTGGAGGAGGCAGTGGCTTCTGGGGAATAAGGTCCCCAGACAGGGCACCTCATTTCACTGTTAATGTGAGAGGACACCCAAGTGAAGCACAGAACTGCACCACACTCATATGCTCCACCATTTCTGGCCCTTCTGATCTGTTCCTGGTGAATGAAAGAGTTGTGAGATGGTTTACAGGGACATTTACTGTTACTGTGTGATATACAGTCCAAGATTAGAAACGCTGCAGTTTCGGAGTAGGAAAGAAAAGTAAATGTTTCATGGTTTATGTCGTAACCACATACACTTGGAAACTTCATGTGCCTTTCCATCATGATCAATAAGTAAACAAAGTATTTGGCCATAATCTGATGAGCTTTCAGCGCAGACCAGAGACTGATACTTCTCTGGAAAACATGTCAGCTCTTCGTAAAAACACGGTTTTATTTTGATAAACTACTTATTTGTGGCCATTTTATCTTACCTATGTGTTTATTTCTTTGTTTTTATCCATCCATTTATTCAAGTATTTATTGCATAAAGACCCGCTCTTTCCAAAACGGAAACATAATTGTTGGCCAGGGCTTCCTACAAAGACATCAGGTGTTTCAGTTGTCCATTCCTCGGGACATTTCCTGTTTTGTGTTGCAGGTGACCTTAATCCCAACCCATGACTCAGAAGTGATGAGGGAATGGTACCAAGAGACCCATGAGAAACAGCAGGATCTCAACATCATGGTTTTGGCAAGCAGCAGCACTGTTGTGATGCAAGACGAATCTTTTCCCGCATGCAAGATTGAACTGTAAGAACAAGACCGTGCGTCACAAGATTAAACTTTGTTTCCAGAAATTCTTCGGTTTGAAAACACCTTTTCTAAAAATTCAACCCATCTATTTCAACTGCTGAACTATATACCTGTCAAATGCTATACTGTGTCACAGTGATGCAAGTCACTAATATTTTTCAGTCTTTGCTGATTGCTAAGGGAAATAACAGTATTCCCATAGTAGGGTTCAAATTACTGCGAAGTTACAGGTCCAGTTTCATCTCCGCTGAACGTTTGAAACCATGCACTAGCAACCCCAACTGACTTCTGTCAGGTAGAGGCATTTGCCCTCTAAAGAAATACAAAGAAAGAGAAAGAGAGAGGGGTAGGAGGAGAAAGTAATAAATAATTAAATCTGCATTAGTCTCATGGCAATAGGTGTATGGCTTACTGCAGTTTGCTTATGCTCTCACATGAAAAATAAAAGTTTTAAATTTGTATCAATCTGAGCTATCACAAAGGGGATAATTTTTTACAGAATTAATTTAGCTGGAAAATAAAAAGAAACAGAACAGGGCTAGGAAGGCACATACAACCTAAACGCTCATCTGCAGTTTTCCACTTTTATTTGAACTCTGCATACTGACATACCATAACAATCACAGGCCAAATATGCATCTAGTCTGCACCCCATCTAGAAGCCTAGAAACTTTCTTTCAACATGCAGAATTGTTGGTCTAAAGCATGCTCCCGGTGAAAGTCCACTCACTCCAGCCAGAACTGACCAGTCCACATGCTTGAACACCCATGTCCACTGTCGATTAACTGAAGCAAAATACCAAAGCAGTTGGGAGTACATACAGTAGACAATTTGCCTTAGAAAGTGACTTGAATGTACAAAGAAACTTAATGCACTTATTTTTTAATATTGAGACAGCAAATTTATAAAACATCTGTGTAGGATCATAGTTACACCAGTAAAGAAGTGTGAGTGTGCATGTGTGGTACTAGAAACCTGTATCTGGCTGGTCAAACGGCTTGGTGCTATGGATTACCTATGCTAGTTATGTGAACACTCCATCGATGCACCCGGACAGCTCCACAAGGCAAGATGAGCATTTCTTTGAAAGCTTATTTTGTACTGTGGAAGCAAGATTGAAGTGGTGTCCAGTATCAGAGTTACAAAACTTACTGAAACATTCAGAACGATGAAAAAGGTTACCTGTGAGCCTGTACAGTATTCAACCTTCCTTTGTCATACATATCTTATTTTATTTGTTTAATTTAAGAGTGAATATGGGAACAAATGTACAGAAACCTTTTTTTTAGTGCTGTGTGAACTTTTAATAGATAAATTTTTAACAAATGTTTTCTTTTACAGGAAAACGCAAAGAAAAAATTTTCAGGCGAAGGCAATTTTTTAGTAGTTTTGTAAGATAAATGAATAATGTTGTTTAAGGTTCTAGTGAGAATGGACGTTAAGGTAAAATTTATTGAAAATAGTCAACTGCCAATACCTTTTGGGGATAGGGGTGTGTGGAAAAGCACCCTACTTGTAAAATTAATCCATTGACGAAGACATAAAGTAAGATTTGAAAAGTTGATAGCCTAATACTTACAAGGGTATCATCTATATTTTCAACCCTCACAAAATCTTGAAAAAAAGACACAATAAGCAATAAGCTAAAATAAGTCAACCCTTTTTCCTTCCCTTTTCCCCTTTTCCCCCCTTTTTTCCCCTTTTTTTCATTTTTTTTTCCTCTTTTTTTCCCCTTTCCCCCCTTTCTTCCTCTTTCCCCCTTTCCTTTTCCCTTTCCTTTCCTTTTCCCTTTCCTTTCCTTTTTCCTTTCCTCTTCCCTCTTCTTATTTCCTCCTCTTTTCTCATTTTCCTCTTCCTCTGTTCTTCCTTTCCTTATCTGTTCTTTTACACCTTTCCTTTCCTCCTTCCTCTCCCACCTCCTTTCCTTCTCCAGACTGCTTACAGAGGAACAGCATCACTGTTCTGTGATTTAAGACAGTTTGGATAGTTTTAGTCTCAGAAGTTTTAGCCCAGTTAAAAAAATCTTGCTACCTTTTAGAAGTTTTGCAAATTTGAATTTAATGGAAGTGTAAAAACCTCCAGAAGGGAGATACACGCTGGTCTGTATGAGTCACCATTATTGCTGGTATTGTTTCACAATGTAGTGAACTATGACCTCATTTTATTTTCTCTACTTATAATTTATTTCAGTTTTACATTGTTAGGATATTTCTGTTTAATAGGTATATGTTTGCACTTCTAATTTTTAAGAGGGTTTTTTTTATACTGCTTTAGGGTCCTTTAAGTGTGGGCTCCTGAGGTCCATTTAATGCTGTGAATTACTCTCTGTCAGTTGTTGGGGGTTTTGATTTATTTTTAATGTCTTCTCTTTTTTTAGGTAGCTCTAGCAATGCTGTTTTATTTATTGCTATACCTTTCAAGTTGTGAAGAATAACTCAGAATGACTATGGCACAAAAGGCAGGTGGAAATGTAATTGTAAAAACAAGCATGTTTGCTGGGCTCATAATCATTCACTTAAAATTGCTTTTGTAATGTGTAGTCTACAAAGTTGTAGGCAAAACTTTGGGCAGAATAGTTGTGCTATTTCTACAATTCTTTCTGCTTTGTCTACTTGCTTATTTAGGTCAGATTTCAAACTTTTTGAGTGGGTGGGAACAGATTTTCTGACAATATCCGAAATGGTTTCTATCTCTACTTTGACAGAAAATCTGTTTAAAGTACAGCGGTGGTCCTGAGACTAATTTCACTTATGCCGCTTACTCCTGTGAATCAGGAACAATTTCACTACAATCAGGGAAGTTACAGTGATTTGGTTCTACTGTAAATGAAATTGGAATCAAGCCTTAAGTCTCCCCAGGCAAGTTTGTGATGGCTCAAGCGTTTGTTTTACTTTAAAAACAAACAAACAAAATAAACAAAAAACTCAAAAAAACCCTAAAACAAATTAGACCATTACAACTGATCTTAAAATGTACATTCGCTTTTTTGCTGCTAAAAGAATATTAAAACCCCTATCTGGCTATTCTGAGATATTGGAATGCCTGTTCCATCCATTCCCTTTCAAATGGCAATGGCGCGTGGGTGCAACACAGCGATGAACTCCTCCGTTAGCTCCTCTTGCCCTTAATGTCTTTCCTGCCTGTAGAACTAATCTAACTGTGCTAGTCCTAGTACTACACAATTAGTTTAGTGTAACAGTCATCAAAATGTACCGTGTACATTAATGATGAGTGCTGTTGATCAGCATAGAATTCTAGGAGCATGGTTTGTTATTGATTAGTTACAAAGCCTCACTATCTGAGTGTAACGGACACTCAATTTAAATGATGGTATTACCCATAACAGCATCTCTAGTTATGATCTTTAAGCTATTACTATACTACTTCATATAATTCAATGAAGAATTAACTTTGGGGATCCCACTCCACTCCTGAACTTGGACAGGGCCTCTCTTGCATGCCTTTTCGAAGTCCTGTGGTGGGCTGAACTTCATTGACCTCTATTTTCACCCCATCTTTCATAGAAATCACTTTTGGCTTATTTTTTACTTACTTTACATAATGTGGTGAATGGAGATAACTATGTATATGAATGTGGGGATTTTTAATTGTCTATGATAGCTTATGCATTTTAGGAGAATTCCAGTACTCATTTACGAAGATTTAATCAATTTGTTAATTGAATTTTCAATCCCTCCCACTACAAGCAAGTCAGCTCCAAAGAGCGCTTACTGTGCATTTGGGACATTTCTGTCATATGCTTCTCTTTGTTCATCTTGTCGCCAGAGGTTCTTGCTCAGTAACGATGTTTTGAGAGAAAGAGTAATTTTGTTGGTCTGGATTTATTAGAAAAGCAAAACATATAATATTTACACTTGAAAGAAACTGTAAGCTTTCATCTCTTCACTTAATAATTGATCAAAACACTAAGAGCAACTAGGGGTAAGCATTTCTTAGAATACAATTATATTATTCACCTGGTTTAAAAATGTTTGCTATTTAAAATAAAAAAAAAAAAAATTAAAAAAAAAGGAAAAAAGTCTGTCGTGACTCTACAAAAAATCTAAAGAAAAATGAGTAACTACATAAGACAATGGCGTAAAAATATGGGGGAAAAAAAAATTAAAAAGACTCATTTAAAAGCAGCTTCTCTGCACTAGACTAGCTAGGAGCTCCAGATGGCAGGAGCTACCTCTTCAAGACTGGGCTGTAATCACAACTGTAAAAGAAGAAATCTGAAATATGCTTTCACGCATTTGCATGCAGCCATTATCTTCCAAGCTATGGAAAGAAACGGTCTAACAGTCTTGTTGCTGGCTGAGAAGCACCTCACACACCTCCTCTCTCTTGTTCTGAATGGTGTTTGTGTCAGTCTGCAGCTGTGTATGGTATTATGTCTTATAATCCTGCATCACTTCTATTCTATCCAGTCATATCTAATGTAGAAAATTAGTTTCCAGTGAAAGTAATATGTAGTGCTTTTATGATATTTGTGTGCAATATCCCCTCTTCCATTGAGGATATTTGATGTAAAGGAAACAAACTCAGTTCCACAATAAAATACAAAAGTGATAAAGTGGTGTTGACGTTTCTTGTCTTTGTGTATGTATGTATTTTTAATTTTTCCTTTCCTTCAATCATTATTACCCACTATATGCTTTTTTTTCTCTAAAGATGAATGACTATTTAAATGCTAGATAAGAACAAATCTCTGCTTAGAAACTGGAAAAGAAACATGAAAGATTTCGTCTATCTCTTGTGCTGTAAAACATTACCATGATGTACCATGATGTGTCTTCTTTTTGTTCTTCTCGTTTCTGTAATCCTCAATTACAGAATCCTCAGTTCTTCTCAATTCTGTACTCAGGCTGCTGCCTGAGAAAACACCTCATTTCAGTAAGTACACGTTCAAGGGGCTGAGTCAGAGACAATACCAAATAAAGTTACATCCAACTGAGTCTGCCCTGGTTTGGAAAAGAGATCTTTTCCAAAGTTGTTGCAGTTTAACAAAAGTGTGTAGCTTGTCTCCAGTGGCCATGGACCCTTCCTGGCCACTGCTGCCCAGGAATCCTGATGAGAGGGGATGGAGTATTTGGGGAACCAGGGCTCTCAGTTCAGTTTTTTTTGCTTTATGAACATCAGTCTTTTCCTTTACTGCTATTAAGTGGACACTGTAAGATCAGGATTTCTACCTTTGTAGTTTTGTTTGCCGCTGTGATGCCTGCCATGACAACATGCATCAGTCAAGGTGTTTTTAAGCTCAGGGAGATGGTAGTGACATGAAAGCAGGGAGAAAGGGCTGCTCGCTCCCAGAAGCAGTGGCTCTGTGGCATCTCCTTCACCCTCAGACAGCTGTCTTTTTGAGTGGGCCCTTACCCATCTCCAATGTCTAAAGTATCATTGGTAACATATAGTGACATTAATAAGAAATACTGTGCTTGGCTTGAACTGGTCTGAGTGTGGTGAAGTAGAGAAAAATGAAAACCAGATGAGGGGAATCAACTACTGCAAATCTTGTATTTCAGGTATAATCCTGCGTACGTCTGTGTCAAGATTTTTGAGCTGCTGTGGTACAGTAACATCAGGTGACTTAAAATAGAATGATTGTGCGAAGCAGGCCATATCAGACCTCAACACCAATTATTCACTTGCAGTTTTTTACAAGGTGAAGTTCTGGATTTGGACAGGGTAGACCACCTATGGCACCTGTGGATAGGAACAGGCCAGCTTGCTCTGTAGTGTTTGGCTTGCTGCCAAATGAAAACTCTCCTTAACACAGCTGCTGAGGAGGAGAAATTATATTTTCACTAGTGTTGTTAATGAAGAAATTCAGTCAGCTTATGCAGTATTTCAGATAGCATGGGAACATGATGGTCCCTCCGACCTTTTCAGTTGATCTAAATTAAGGATCTGTCTTGTGGCATCCTAGTCCTGGAAACTGTTTAAGATTGATTTCTGGTAGACTTTGGTTTGGAGGAAATTGTAGCTTTTTGCGCTTTCATGGTTTCATGATTCCTAGGATAGGGGAAAGAGAGGTGTCCAGATGTCTCTTGAGTAATAGCCATGGTGACACATCATAGTTCCAGCTCATTTACAGCATTGCAGCAAAGCCCCTTGGCTTCCTGGAGGGTGTCTCTGAGGACACAGTGCTTCTGCTACATGAGTATTCTCCATGTCCTTCACTCAGCAAACAGTTTTTGACTACTGCCTTCTGTGGCGACCCTGCTTTCGTTTCTCACAGACACAACCAGTCCACACCAGCATGAAGCTCCCCGGTCGTTGTCCTCTGTTGTGCTGTGTGAGTTCTCTTCAGATTCAGCTCAAAATCACCAATGGCTGAGTAATGCTGAGTGCCCTCAGCTTACCGGGGATGTGCTAGTTGTTGACTGTATGCTCCGCAGAAATGAGATACTGAGGAGAACTACAGAGCTGTATCAGCAGGTGCTATAGTCTGCACAAGCTCTGTTTGCAGGTTCTCACAGATCCTTACCTCTTGATGTAGCTGCTACTCTGTGGTTCAGTAACTCCAGCATTACTGGCCTCAGTGTGAATAGCTGGCAAGGCAGGGGTGGAGGTTGACTGTGCATCTGCCGCCAGCTTCGCTGCCAAAACAATTGCATGCCATGATTTACAGATCATACTGCAGCTTGGTGCATCACCTCTGCTTATGACTTACAGAGAAGATAAGTGAAAGAGAGGGAACCTATGTTCTAACACAAACAAAGCTAAATATACACAACAATGTCACTATATGCTATTACAACCTGTATACCTGTTGAAGTCCAGAAATTAATTTTAACTGAGCTTTCACAAACCTCATGTTATCTCAGCCCAGCTGTGCTTATTTCTTAGCTTAAAGAAATGAAGGTAAACTGAACCCCCCAGAGTGCAAGCCAGTATTTCCAGGAAGAGTTTACAGTTTCCAAGGATGTAATTATAACAGCAGTGACCATGTGTTAAGGACCAGAAGAGGCTTGAAAGTTTCCCAGTTCCTTTAAGGGAGAAATTGTCAGGATTTGCAATAAACAAGATATATTGAAAGTTAGATTTTGTCCTGATAATCTAAAGTGCTTTTCAATGGGACTTTAATGCTATTTAAGTGCCTGAGGCATCTGCAGTTCAGAATAGGTTGAATGGACTTGAATTTATCAGAGAGGTTTAAGAGCAGCAACAGAGTTAGTACTATGCAATTGCTTAGCTGAGTTCAGTGACAATTTTGTGGTTACTGAAAGACATACATATTTCCATGGGGAGATTGACCTAGCACAGATGGCACAGTTTTCTGTCATGTTTAGTATCTTAAGTTACTCTTCAATTAATGTTTTGTCACTAATTCTTGACCTATACTTCATTCTCCACAGTTCTAATTGAAAGTGTCGCTGTCCCAAGTTCAAGTTGGTTGTCACTTATGTAAGCAGTACTTTTTACAATTGAAGAGCCTTTTCCTCATCTCAATGTTTCCGATCACTAGATTTCCGGGAAGGTGAATTTAACTTTACTTTCCACAAATACTCACTAGAAATAAATTTTGCAAGTTGTAGTTGTTGTCCCTAAGTGATTGTAGTTCCTGTATAAACAACACCAGGAAAACAAGCAGTATTATTGGTAGAATGGGATGCTGTTCAGTGGAGCACATCTTGCACCTCTCAAAGTCAAGGGTGCAATTCCCTTTACTAACTATGACTCCAGCTTCCTGAGGAGGTGGCAGGAGAGAGGACAGTTGGGAACCTGTGCCCCAGGCTGCCATATGCGTGTTACTGCAGCAGTGACAGCTGCTCAACCAACCTTGCACCAACCAGCCCTCATCTGCAGCTCAGGTAGGCATTGTCCTGGTTCTACGGTTTCAGGGTGACCATAGAGCCCTGGAACGGGCAGGAAAGCAGCTGGGGCAGGCCACCAGGGGAGGGAAAAGGGGATTGGAAGCTGTGGGAAGGGACTCAATACCAGCACTGTGTGTAAGACACAGTGGCGTGGCTGACTGAGTCTGAGAGCATCTCATAACCTCAGCTTGGCAAGGTTGGGTGTTAACCGTAACATAGGCCCCACCTGTGCGAGGCTTCTGGCAACATTTAGTTGAGCTGCAAGGGAATAAGCATGTAGTTTTCCTCTTCTGAATAATGGATAATGACCTTCAGTGCTTCGCTGGAAGTGTTCTGCCAGTGACACTTGTGGGAGAAAGAGTTATTTGCTTGACTAATCAGCAGTGTGTTTGGCATCTGCCATGAATTTGAATTCAGAACCTGCTTTCTGAATAAAAAGGAAGAGCTTTAAAGTGCTGTTTTTTTCTCCCAACAGCAGCTGAATTCATGCCAATGTACCAAATGGACTTTACATTTCATGGAATCATAGAATGGTTTGGGTTGGAAGAGACCTCCAAAGGTCATCCAGTCCAACCCCCCTGCAGTGATCAGGGACATACTCAACTAGGTCAGGTTGCTCAGAGCCTTGTTGAGCCTCATCTTGAATATCTCCAGGGACGGGGCCTCAACTACCTCCCTGGGCAACCTTTTCCAGTGTTTCACCACTCTCATGGTAAAGAACTCGTTCCTAACACTGAATCTAAATCTGCCCTTCTCTATTACCCCTCGTCCTGTCACTATAGGTCTTTGTAAACAGTCTCTCTTCAGCCTTCCTGTAGGCCCCCGTCAGGTACTGGAAGGTTGCCATTAGGTCTCACCAGAGCCTTCCCTTCTGAAGGCTGAACAACCCCAGCTCCCTCAGCCTGTCTTCATAGGAGAGGTGTTCCAACCACCTGATCATTTTCGTGGCCCTCCTCTGGACTCATTCTATCAGGTCCATGTCTTTCCTGTACTGAGGGCTCCAGAGCTGGACACAGTACTCCAGANAGCTGGACACAGTACTCCAGATGAGGTTTGACCAGAGCAGAGTAGAGGGACAGAATCACCTCTTTTGATCTTCTGGCCACACTTCTTTTGATGCAGCCCAGGGTGCAACTTGCCTTCTGGGCTGCAAGTGCACACTGTCTGCTCATGCCCAGCTTCTTGTCCACCATCACTCCCAAATCCTTTTCCACAGGGCTGCTTTCTATTACCTAATCCCTCAGCCTGTACTGACAATGAGGATTGTTCCGACCCAGGTGCAGAA
>VWZK01003451.1:29337-52219 GCA_013396935.1 Baryphthengus martii | reverse complement strand
CAGAGAATATTTACACAGTGGAGGCTGAGATGAAGTTGCATTGCATCTGTGGTCCCCAAATGGTCTGGGGCTAAAATTGATAAGGGGTGTTTTGTCTTAGGGGTTTAATTTAACAGAGATTTACTGTAAACTGTAAAGATTTACTGTAAAGATTTACCGCCTCAATGAGATATGGCCACCTCCCTCCCTTCCTGCCCTTCTGGCAAGAGTCCCTTTGTGGAGCAATATCCCATGCCTGTGGGAAGTGCTCCAAGGAGAGAAATTCTTGTGTGTGCCTCTTCTTCCTAAAACCACACATCAACCTCACTATCTCCATGGATGGATATAAGCAAAATAACAGACTTGTAATTTGTCTTTGCCTAGTTCATGTCATGGCTTCTGACCGTAGCTGAACTTGAACTAATTCAAGTTTACTTTTAGTTTTACAGAAGTGCTCAAGGAACAGCCTGAGAATGCCCATTTACTAGGCATTGTATGGGCTTGTGAGGTAACTATGATTCAACACGCAGCAAAATAGTAGATTAAAATGTAGCCCACAGTAGTTTAAGACCTGTGAGGAAGAGAGCTCCTTTCTGGATACATCTCTTCTAGGTGTCTCAGAACCGTTGTGGGACACAAGAGCTCAGTGAAGTGTGAAATTAAAGGTGTATTTCTTGAATGAGATAATGTTATGACTTGTCAGTCCAGCAATTGCATCAAAGTCCAGACATTGGCTAGTGGGGATCACCAAGGATTTGAGGTTTGTCAGTAGGCTGTAGCAAACATACCAGTGCAAAGATTTGTTGGCCAGGACTGGTGGACAAGCAGCTCAGTTTTGCAAAGCCAGAAAATGGAAATGTGCAAGCCTGCCATTGAATGGTCTTTTTTAATGGTATGGTTTTCAAAACCTGTTTTTTAGACCCCTTGCACAGCTTATTGAACACGCAGCAAATAAAACTAGTTTCATGATTCAGCCACCGGTACTAAGCTACCCAGTTATTCCCTGACTCAAGATAAAACTGAAATGGAACAAAACTGCCTTCCTTCTCCTCTGGCAGGATGGCACAGATGCTTTCAGATCCCTGCTGAAGGCAGAAGATGCATCCTGTCCATCACCTCAATAGATGGCATCTGCCTCTGTCCCTCAGAGTTAGATACAGTTAATTACGCAAATTCGGCTTTCCCAGATTGCTTTACTACACACAGCCCTTTCTCATGAAATGTAACATCTACACTTAGCTCTTACGAAGCTGTAGAATAAGATACAAAATCACTGTATGACATCTGTAGTCTATTGCATTTTTTTACTGTAAGATAATGTGCTGAGATACTACAATACTGGGGACCTTATAAGAGCCTCAGTTGACAGATTTTTTAACTCTACAATTAGTCATAAATCTTTATGTGATACCTACAGCTCTATTTTTGCTATTTAGGGTCTACCTTCCCTCTGCCTCAATATTTCTGTAGGCCTCTTCAATGAAATACTCACATGCTAAATATTTTTTTTAATTAATGCAGTGTTGATTTATTTCCACATTTACACAGTGCATCACCAGGTCAATCTTCCCCATTTTGCTTTAGGTTCCTTCTTTTAAAAAGTACTTCAGGACTGCAGTGATTGACTAATACTGCAATTTTCTGGTCATCTCTTTTCACTGTAGGGTCCTATGCCAGTACCTCAATCACGTATGTTTGAAAAGTTTGGATTTAATATTTTTTAAAATTTTTTTTAGGAAGACTTTACATAATACTGTTAGTAAAAGAGAAGAATTGGGGAAAAGAATGCGTTGTTTGTAAGAGTTACTAACTAAATTGCTTCTGAATGTAAAATGCTTCTAAAAAGTTACCTTCACTGATTTCTGGGGCAGAAACACCAAATTTCAGAAATTATAGCAAATTGCACAGCTAAATGTCTTCATTCAACAAAATTCTTAATCACTGTCACGGATATTTTACTTGTGATTCCTAATCTGAACTCTGTCAGGGGTTTGGGGGCATGCATTAACATCATTGCAATGCGTTCCCCCAAGTTTTCATTTTTTTCATGAGCCTTTTAAAGTTGTTTCTGCAACTGACTTATATTCAAAAGTAATAGTACCTCAGTAGTTATACGCCCTTCTAATTCCTCCTGCAAACATAATTTATTGATTTGTTTAGTTAATTACTAAAAGGTCAAAAAGTTGATTAAGGTTCGATTGATGGCAAGGTCACTACATTACTTACTACAAGGCAATTGATTAAAAATGAATAAATGTGATTACAAATATACAATCAAAATAATATGATTATATAATACGATGATTTTTAGATCAGAATAGGTGATCTTTGTGGGGATTGTGGCTGGGAGAGGGGGAAGGGTAGCCCTCACGTTTGACAACAGTTTATGACTAAGAGTATGGGGTGGGGTGAAGGAAGTTGGCAATGTTAGAGAAAAGGGAAAAGAGAAAGGGAAGACTCTTCCGTTTGACAACGGTTTATGTCTAAGATACGGGGGAAGGAATGGAAAATGTCCTTTTATTTAGTTTCCAAGGCTTCAGATTGGACTCCCCTTGCTTTCTAAACTCCTTCAAAGAGGAGCCTAGGTGTGGCTAGATCCAACCTTAGACCTAGACAACGATTTGGACGAAGGGAAGTCCTCCCATTTGGTCATGAGGTTCCTCTGAACTTCCTCAGAGAATAAGGTTAGATCTACCGCTAGTCCCACACCTGGTCAACGATTTATGTCTAAGCATGTGGGGAAAAGGATAGAAAAGAGAGAGATGTTGGAATTTGGGGTTGTGCTTGGTGCAAAACAATAATTTCAGTGATGGCATTAGATCATTAACATTACTGCGTCAAATATGGTTATAGAGGCTAGTCTGTAGACAAGATGGTATGATTTGTCATATAAGTATAAATTTAGGCAGCTTTATAGTCTCTAAGTTACCTAACAATCTAAGTCTTGGAGGTTATGGGCACTCACATTTCCCTTCGTCGGTGCTGTCGCAGATGGTCCTCCTGTTGGCCTTACCAGCAGAAAAACCTCAAACATGAGAGACATCCCAACTTGCGGGAAGTCCCGTCTCAGGGGGAGGTATGAGACTGAACTTGCTGAAATCCCAAAGAGCTCCAATGGGCCTTTCTTAGGATCAATATTTATAGGGTCAGAACTAGGCTGATATTTTCCACTGAGGTCGCTAATCTCATCAAGAATCTTATTGTTTTCCATGGGAACTGGGGGGGAAACCTTTGTTTCCCCCTCCTCCTATTCGGAGTGACCAGGAGTGATGGATATGATCGAGGAGGGCCCAACCATTCCATCCTGCTGAGTACACACCATTGTGTTGGTTCCGGTGGTTGCATATAGGGTTGGAATGTACCAAGTACAAGCAGTCATGTTGGTATACAGGATTGAAATGTACCATGTACACGCAGGTGTGTTGGTCCCGGGAGACTGCCTTCTGAGTTTTTCCCATTCTTTGTACTTACTGGACCTCAGTCATATTGAGCAAAAGATGATACCATTGGTCTTGTGGTGCAGTTGAGGCGCAGTCCAGAAATATTGCCCCAGTGCGGCCTAGGAATCAGCTTCTTCACGGAGCAATCCCGGACATGGGGATCTGTACCACCACAATCACATCCTCACTTTTAAAGTCAAGTCTGTGTATACATGCTTTGCTGGTCACAGTCAGGAATTTTGAATTTCATTTGTTTTTTGAGAGCTTATATTCTGATATCATGCAAAGGAAGAGCATTAGGAGCACAGGAACAGTGGCGGGTGGAACAGCTGATAGGCATTTTGACATGAGGACACACACATAGCATGTATTGTATGTGCTGCAAGCATATGGCGTTCTTGATATATGTACTGTTGAAAAAGGTCTTCAGCTAATGGTCACGCCAGATGCAAACATGCTGCAGATGTAAAAGTGGAAGGAGATACTACGTGTCTGTCTGACTCACGCCAGGTACAGGAAGTGGAGGTGGGGTTCCCAGAGTGACACCAGTGACAAAAGTAGAGAAGAATTGGGCAAAGTTGCACCTGGGAATTATAATTTGGCCATAATGTAGAATTTCACCAGAGGGACTGTGTACGAATGGCTAATCACACGTGCAATTTTCTGAAGTTACTGGTACTGTCGCCATTTTCCTTTGTACAAGATTCAGCATGGAGCTGAAATGCCTTTGAGCATATTTCTGCTCAGCTCAGTGCAGAGCTGGGTTGATACTGGTCGTCTTTAGAGGTGTTCAACATAACTGATAGTTTTCTGGGCCTGGGGAAATTGCAACAGCGTCAGAGTGTCTGGGAAATCCTGTGGAATGTGGCACTGGACCAGCTTTTGCAATCCTCAGGCCATCACAGACACATTATTTCTTTAAATTACATTAATGTCTAATGTTATTGTCATATTCAGCATGGTGAAATTTAATTTCAGTCTAAAATGTTATGGTTCTATGGTAACTGCTAGAAACTGTCTTCTTAAGGGTACAGTAATGTCCAAGGAAAGACTCACAATGACTTTGGCTTTGCCTATGAATCTTTGGTGCCATCGTAGAATGCAGCTTCCTAAGATGGATGGAAAAAGCCAAGTTTTTCTCTCTAAGTTTTTGCTTTTACTTTTTCCCTGTCCTTGTCTCCATACCTTTTCTGTCATGAAGTGGATGCAGGTTTAAATGCAGAATAGGAAGGTGCTTACATACTGGGGACTTTGAAGAGCATGTTAGACATGAACACTCAAGTCAGGAATGCTTTCAGTTTGTTTAGCTGACTCTGCCTTCCAGCAGGGGAAAGACCAGATAACCTCCAAGGTCCTTTTGTCAGCCCACAAAGCATAAATACTGTGCTTCTGTGTTGCACCTCTCCAGGAGAAATATTTATTTCTCCTGAGCACAGCAGTGTGTGCACTCAGCCACAACCCCCCTTCAGGATGAGCTGCATGTTTAGTCTCTAGACCATTGCCAAAGAAAAACATCATTAGGCAAAGCAGGTATTTGACATTCTCTTCTGTCTTGCAGAGAGAAAATCATTCCCTTGGCCTCACTGAAGCTGTTGATCTTTGGTCTCTGCTGTCATCTACTGCACGCAGCCTTCTGTCTATTGACAAGTGACTGCAAACTCAGGGAGACTTTAAAGCTCTAAGTCCACAGAAAATGACATAGGAAGAGGGATGTACTTGTGCCATAGAGTCCTCTTCAGGTGCTTGAACAAGTGCGTGTTTCCTCAACCCCTGCCACAGCTGTAAACATGAGCCCTTGTCTATTCTCATTATATGTGTCTGGATAAGGACTCCAGTTTTCAGCAATGCAGCATCATTGTCAAATGTAAAGAAAGGAAGATAGGAAAAAGGCTGGAGATGGGGAAGGAGAGACACAGAGAGCTCTATTCACATGGGTATGGAGTGTCTGGTTTGGAATTTTTACTACATTTCATATCTAGGAAAACTGAGGCTCAGTGACATGGCTTGTGGAAGGACACCAGCAGCCTACTGATGGAGCACTTCAGAAATCATTAATCTGTGTGAGTGCACAACCTGCTCCAAAAACCTACTTTCCCCTAATCTCTGCCCCTAGACATGTGTTGTCACTTCCAACCCCACATCCTCCAGATATTAACCACCAAATTACAAAGGCCCTTTCAGTTACAAAAGGAGTACACTGAGGCTCAGCTTCCAGACTGATGCTCGTGGAATGATGCTTGAGACTTCATTTCCGCTTTCTGTCAGAGCAGGGATACAAAGTGTTTTCCTTCAGTGCCACATCTAGCAGAAAAGTCTTTCCTACATGCTTCATCTCCAGCTGTTCTGATCTGAATCTGGAAATCATAGACCTGCTTCCTACTAAGTGGATAAGGGGACCCCGCCCCACTGACTTCCACTTCTTTCCCTGGTACCCCCAGGTGATGAGATTCAAGGGCAGGTAAGGCAGTCAGACATCCAGCTCTTCAAAGAAAACTCATAGCCCTAGCATGTTTGCTCTTCTTTGCTTTGCTTCATCCAGTATCCATCCCTGTACTTAACATTTGTGGACTGTTGACACACCTCCTCAGCGGGTGCATGCTGTGCTGTGCCCTCTACTCACCCTGCTCCTTCTCTGAAATAGGCTTTTCCCACAGCCTGCTTCAATGACATGACAGCAGGTACTTTTGCTAAGGGTGTGACCAACTGAATGACAAGACCTGTTGTTCAGATCCCACACAGCTCTCACAGCGGTTTTCTTGCCAGTGCTCTGCCGTGGCTCCTTTCAGAGGCAGAGATGGTGGACACCGGCTGTGCTGGAAGGAGGAAAGGAAGCAAAAGGACACGAGAGCCAGAGGGCAGGGAAGAAGATGGTAGCAGAGCAGGACGAGGTAGCTGACTTCCCTCTTGATGTGTTTCCATGCACTGTTGGTCCCTTCATTCCTACAAACAGGAGACATCTAAAACTGGACTGCAGGTTGCTGCTCTGCTCACTTGCTCAGCCACTCTGCAAGCAACAAGTTCCTGGCTTCAGAGACCATTTTGGTGATGCCTTCCTCAATGAAGCTGCAGGGTTGTATCCAAACATTTAGATTACCCTTCCTTAGTGTTCAGCTGGAAAACAATTCAATCAGATCCTCAGATAGGATCAACTGTATTTGGAAATGACAGAAATGGCTTTCCTTGCTTCTAAGCATCTATGGTTGCACTCAGCAGGTTTGATTGATGATGTGATTACTGTCCATGTTAAAGAGTCATAGAGTCATAAAATACTTTGGCCAGGCACCCACCTCAACCATCCAACCTTTCCAAAGACTAAGCCAGCACTTTGTTGCAACACAAAGCCCCAAGAGATATGTCACGCATTCAAGTCAGCTCTGAAATGCATGGAAAACAGCCAAAGATTGCTAAATATGCAGGTAAGACAAATCTTTACCAAAACAGATAAACAGAGCTATGATGGGAAATTCCTGTAAGTCAATTACAGGTTATAAATTACCAGTTATTTAAATAAACAGAACATAATGATTATGTATGTGTACATTTGTGTAAATAATGCATATAAGCATGCATATGTACATATCTGTTCCTATATCACAGCCTTGATTGATGTATTTTCTGGCTGTCATCCCTCAAACTGTGTTTGAAAGACAAAAATAAAACAATAGAAGTGTTTGGATGTTGTGTGTGGCACGGTACTTTGAAACCTGATTTTTGAAGCAGTTTGAAAAGAGCAAAGAAGGAGAGAATAAGAACAGTGTTCATCATGGCTCAGCAGGAGGAGGTGCACCAGAAGCTTTGACAGAGCACACATGCCCCAGCTCTGATGTCCTCCCACAAGGTCTGGGAAGGCTGTTGGGAGGTCAAGTTTTGAATAGCTCTAGAAAGCTGATCTTATTTGCTCTCTCCTCCAATTGCTCACATTTAAAGCCTCTAACTTTAGAGCCAGCACGCTGGGAGACATTCCAAAATGGAAAAAAAAATAAAATCATAAAGCACCATAAAAAAGGGCAATTACTCCAGGTAGGGCATGTTTAATTACATTTGTCTGCAAGCTAATCCCGATATGCATTTCTCCAGACCAAAAGAAATGTTTTGCCTTCCATGCACCCCACGTAGAAAGGCCAACGTAAAGGAGGGACTTTCTGGAATATCTTGAAAAGAGTGGGGAGGTAACACGGCCGCACTACTGAAAGTGTCTATTTATGCCCTCTGGAGAGAGCAGATATCAGTGTCAGAGGAGCTGAGACAGTCCTCACACTGGCTTCAGTGTTGGTTGAATAACTTCAACCTGTTTGGTGGAAATTATTCAGCCTCTCTGACCAGCTAGGCAAAATCTATCTATCTCAACTCCTCTGCATGAAAAAGATGATTTTATGGGTTTTATAATATATAATCAGATGGAGAAACACCCTTGCTGTTTCCCTCTGGGGACTTAGTGCAGAAAGAATGTTAAATACGTGTAGCGTAACAAAGTAATGTTAATCACTTACCTAATGACAGTTATTAGGAGGATTAAATAATCATTTTTTGTAAATTGGCTATAGATACTAATTATTGTTAATCAGCATCATTCTTAATACTGTAGTTCATTGTGAAACCTCTTTCAGGCTTTGTACTTTAGAAAGATGAATTCACTGTTACTTTCAGAAGTACTATTGCTCCACTCACATGAATATAGACTTTAGTTTCTTTTTGTTTTACAGACATGGCAGCTTCACATGTAAATGTATGAATGCTTGAATACCATATACAACCTTGCTGATAATGGGAGTCATTAGCGGTGGATCTTATTTTGTTTCAAATATTGTTCAAATTTTTTGTATCAGTTCATTACAGTAAAAATGTCATGGATTGTGTTTTTCTCTGGGGTGATTCCAGAAGCTGCAGTGGTAAAAGGCCCTACCTCAGTAATCATCCACAAATTAAAATAGTAAATTGGCACTGAACAAACACTGCAGGACCTGGCAGAAATCATTACATTCATTGGTTGAAGTTTCATGTTCTAATGTCAGGCTCCCAGTGAGCCTGATGCTAGCCTGCACTGCATTATCCACTCCAACTCCAGTGTGACAGTAGCTCAGCTGAACACTGGAAGGTCTTTGTCCCAGCAAGAGCAAAACCTCCACTGGGCTGCAAAGGCTGCTGGGAGAGTGCAGTTCCCTGCTTCAGGTGGAGCAGCCAAGCTCACCACACCTTCTGAAGAACAAGGACCATGCTTAATGTCCATGTCCCCGAAACTTCAGCTTTGCAGATGTAGATGGAGATAAGGAGGAGGGGTGAGTGTGTGAGGATAAAAAAGCCCACTGTATGTTTTTGGACACTACAAAGAAATGCAGCCTTTTGCTCAGCAAGTCCTTTTTGGGTGCCCAAAGACACAAGGAAGGAGCATGAAAAGTAGAGACAGCTCAATGCTGGAAGCAGAATCTGTAGTAGAACCCATACTCCCTCCAGCTTCATCTGCTGCGGTGTTGGCTGCCCTTCTGGCCCACACAGTTTATTCCTGAAGGTCAAATGAGGTCTGTGGGAAACCACTACTGGAAGCAGTAGTTTCCATTCCTAGACATCAGCTACATCACTTCTCTGTCCTTAGTGACAGGCTGGAAAGCTCTGGCATTTTCTCTCTCTTGTCTAGAGTGAGGAAACAGTTAAAATGCACATTTCTTTGAGCACATACTGGATTTTTTTCCTTAAATTCAGGAATTTGCATTTCTTCATCTCTAACATCAGAAACTAAAATCTTCTTCACATTGCGCAGACAGGTGATACCCAGGAGGCTCATGCAGAGCACACAGACAGCAGCACTCACAGGCCTAAAGACAGGCTGGACCCAAATCCTTATGAAGCATAGAATCTTATATACTACATAGTTCAGGGCTTACATACTGAATAGATACTTGTAATGTCACACTTCAAAGCATGCCCCCAAGGATACTGGCTGGTGCTATTTCTGCATGCAGCCATGTGCATGCACAATGCAGGAGAGAGGAAAATTCCAAATAAGAAAAAAAGAGAGCTGGAAACAAAACAATTTCTGATACAGAGGAGAAGCAACAAGCACTGCCACACCCTGCTGATCGCCTGCGTGTGGACTGAGGAGGAAATGCCCATCCTGGCAGACGAGTGAGTATGGGTGCTCTCTGTTCCTGTGGCTGCCATCCCTCTTCCTCAGCATGTTTCCATGGCAACCAATCCACCAGGATTGATCCAGCAGTGCCACGACCTGCCTGCTGTGCTTTGGTTCTGTGGACCCTGGGGAGGCTCTCTGGCCCAGAGACATCCATCCCCTCCTGTGCTTTTGTCTACAGAGCAAGACCGGGTGGCATGGGTCCAGACTAGGCAGGCAGCCTGGTATCACATCACTGGAACGTGTGTGCAAAGCAGTTAGCTTTGCTCCAGTGAGGGGTTATTTCAGAGAAGCATCCCCACAAAGCACCAGGCTCCTCTCTCACGGTCCCAGTGTTCCCAGGGCTCCCCACTTTGGGTTCCCCTCTGCAAACCAGGGAGATAAAAGATTCGGGATGCAAAGCAGGAGTAGCAGCGAGTCACTCTGGGAGGATGAAAGTGAGGAAAAAAGTGTGAGGAAGGTGCGAGACTTAGTGCAGCAGGCTATCCACAGAGGCAGTGGAGACCCCAGACTAGGAAAACAGAGCAGCCGTAGAAAGAGTACCAATAACCAAGCAAACCTTTTCTGAAGCATCCCTGCATGGGGTGGAGGAGACAGGCAGGTACATGAGCAGAAGAGGAATTAACGGGGAAGTGAGGGGATGAGCTGTGCATTTCCCAAGCAGGTAGCTAGTCTGCTGTCCCAGCACCACTCCATCAGCAAGTGGTAGTTGCACACTGAGTTGCACTGCCATAAATCTTGCAGCAGATCAGTGTGCATCCAGCACAAACCTGGCCCCTCAGCACTGCCTTCACCGGAGCATGGAAAACAGGGAGGAGATATGGCTCGAAGGTGAAAGCACTAGGTAGGTGAGTGAAGTGCCTCTTCTGTTGTTGGCCCCTTTGCGGAGCAAGTTGCACAGACTGCCTGTGATTCAGTCACCATATCCAGAGCAGAAACAACAGCCCGTCCTTATTTCCCAGGGAAACTTAGAAAAAAAAATGCATCCTGTAATCTGGAAGAGGCATCATCCTGCAGTAATGAAGTCATATACAAACCTTTTCNCACCTCAAGTATTGTGTGCAGTTCTGGGCCTCTCACTTCCAAAGAGATATTGAGGTGCTGGAGCAGGTCCAGAAGAGAGCAATGAGGCTGGTGAAGGGACTGGAGGGAAAGTCTTGTGAGGAGAGGCTGAGGGAGCTGGGGTTGTTTAGCCTGGAGAGGAGGAGACTCGGGGGAGACCTCATCACTCTCTACAACTACCTAAAGGGAAGCTGTAGTCAGATGGGGGTCGGGCTCTTCTCCCACTCAGCTAGTGACAGGAGAGGGCATGGCCTGAAGCTGTGCCGGGGCGGGGATTAGGTTGGATCTTAGGAAGCACTTCCTCACGGAAAGGGAGATTAAACACTGGAATGGACTGCCCAGGGAAGTGGTGGAGTCGCCATCCCTGGAGGTGTTTAAGGAAAGATTGGACGTGGCGCTTAGTGACATGGTCTAGTTCATGTTGTGGTGTTGGGTCATAGGCTGGATTTGATGATCTCAAAGGTCTATTCCAGCCTCAAAAATTCTGTGATTCTGTGATATGGAGTCTCAGTGCGGCCAAGAAACTTTGTCCATTCTCAGCTTGTGGACATACAGGGAAGCATTTATTTTGACAGCCTCCTTCTGCTGCTGGCTTCTGTGACAGTCTCTGGAAATGTAGTGAGGCAGAGCAGCGCACAGGGAGTAGGAAAAGGTATTTGTAGCACAGCACATACAAACAGGCTATGGAAGTCATTGCCACTGGGCGTCACTGTGGCCACGAGTTTAGCAAAATTGTAGTTCTATGCATTTTCTTACATGCACAGCAGAGGTATACAGGCTTGTGGAGAATCATGGTCTTATTAGCTTCTGTTTTGGGAGTCAAGTAAAACACTCACGGGCATACCTGAGGCAAATTATCCCACACTCATCTTCTCACACTCCCCTTACTCGTCCAGGGGCATGTTCTTGATGGACCACTTTCTTGAAACTAGTGTCTGCTTCAGGTGTGTCTCCATTGTTCTGTAGCCTTTTCTGAAAATACTGTCAGGATCAGGGAGGTCTAAGTGACGTCTTGTATATTCTCTGTTTTCTTCTCCATCCCAGGTAGAGGAACAGGGCCCATGTGTTAGTTATTGCCATTGTAATCAGGGGAAAGCTTGGTGCATCTACAATTTACCATATTATTTCTGGAGGACAGACTTCTGCAAGATGCCAAAAACCTGAAAGCTGTGAGAGTGTTGTCTGAGACTGATTAAACCTGCTCAAATCCATGCAGGAGAAAAGCAAAGAATCCATGATCCAAAGCAAAAGAGCACATAAGGCAAAGACATTGCATTAGTGGCAGTGCTATGACAAGACAGCTTTCTTACAGTGTTGGGATTAAATATGCAGCCAGGCTGTTGTACTTGTGAAAAACGTCACCTTTGCAAACACTGCTCTTGTCCTTCTTTACTCTCTTGGTGGATTCATCTATGGCTCCTGCATCGCCACTTAGTGGTGAGAACCAGTCATATACAATGTAATCCACTCATTTCACCCACACGAGCACCTACCATGAGGGTCCTGCTCAGCCTCTGCCAACCATCCACCTTTCTATTTGTGGTTCATTACCCTTTGTCCCATGCCTTAAAACTTCTGAATCTGTCCCAGTGCTTACGTTCTATGCCAAGTGCTAGCCCTGGACCTCACCGAAGGCCAACTTGGCATGTGAGGACTAAGTTACCCTGATACTCCCTTCTTTTTTTTTCATCACTGGTGTAACATGCTCCATTTCCACACAATGATGGTAGTTCTTACACCAAACACCAAGTCCAATGCTAAAACAGTATTGTATCACATGCATTTCTGTGGGCATCAACAGTGTCACAGCTCCCCACTGCTCAATGGATCTCAGAGGAGATGCTGATGTATGAATTTCTCTTCCTCCAGTAATCAAAAGAATATTTTCAGTGACACAGCCCCTTGTGCCAGGTAGGCTTGCTGCCGTTTTTGTGAGATGGAGCAAGAGGAAAGCTCAGTCTGAGCACCTAGCTGAGACAGCAGTCATGCATTGAGAAAGGGAGAAGAGTAATTTTTTGCTTTTCAGTTTGCCATCCCTCACTTCTTTTTTTGAGCAACAGGGAGCACCCTGGAGCAGGGGTGCAGCCCACCAGGATCGATGCCTGGCCCATTCCTGGGACCTGCAGCTCTGCAGCTAGGGCACCTGTGCTGTCCTTCTCTGCCGCCCTCATCACCCAGCAGCTGGAGGTGTGGCCAAGGTGTGGGAGAAGAATGCAGCAGCGGGGGAGGAACAGAATAAGGCCAATGAAAGACAGCAGCCACTTCAGTGAAATTCGGTTACTTGTTAGCAGGGTCAGTACTTAAGTAATGGTAAGACTGCACACAATGCTGTAAATCTCCCCTTAAGCACAAGCATATGGGAAGTATTGTGGGNGAGAACCTCTCTTGACCTACTAACCACACCCCTCCTAATGCACCCCAGGATGCCATTGGCCTTCCTGGCCACAAGGGCACAGTGCTGGCTCATGGTCATCCTGTTGTCCACCAGGACTCCCAGATCCCTTTCCCCTACACTGCTCTCCAACAGGTCTGTCCCCAGCCTATACTGGAACCTGGGGTTGTTCCTGCCCAGATGCAGCACCCTATACTTGCCCTTGTTATATTTCATTAAGTTTTTCTCTGCCCAGCTCTCCAGCCTGTCCAGGTCTCGCTGGATGGCAGCACAGCCTTCTGGCGTGTCAGCCACTCCTCCCAGCTTCGTATCATCAGCAAACTTGCTGACAGTGCTCTCTATTCCCTCATCCAGGTCATTTATGAATATATTGAATAATACTGGACCTAGTACTGACCCTTGAGGGACTCCACTGGACACAGGTCTCCAACTAGACTCTGCCCCATTGACCACCACTCTCTGGCTTCTTCGCACCAGCCAGTTAACAGTCCACCTCACTACCTGATCATCCAGTCCACACTTCCTCAATTTGGCAGCAAGGATGCTGTGAGAGACCGTGTCGAATGCTTTACTGAAGTCAAGTTAACTTGATAAATTATGAAGTCAAATTAACTTCATAAATTATGGCTTCTCTGTTTTCACTCAGTCCTCCCTTTTCTTGATGATTACTACTTCACTTCTACCTCATTTCATGGGCTTTTCTGCTTTGCCACAAGGGAGACATGACAGCAGCGAATGCCAAAGGACTCAAATTCTTCTGTGAAAGGACTTTTGGTCTTCCCAGGTATCATCAAGAAAACAAAGAAAACTAAGAGCTGTGCAGAAATAGATGGTTGCATTGTGACTGAAATAGCATATGCTAATGCCTCTTTAGAGCTGAGACCTGTGCTTTGCCCTTTTTTCCTGGGCCAGGGTGGGTGAGGCAGTGAGCTGGATGTGTGTGTGGTGCTCCCAGGGATGACATCAGCACTTGAGGATGAACCTGGCTGTAAGTTGGCAAGGGTCAGCAGATGCACTTTTCTCATTTGAGATGAGGTGCATCTCTGAAGCACAGTGCCTTCAGGCTGTCTGTGAGGTCTCCAGCTCCCATTTTCCTATTGCCCTCTCTGGGGTTTTGCTCCTCAATTTTCCCATTCCCATTTCCAGTGTGTTTATCATGGGTGCCCTTGCAGCAGATTCGAGTCCTCTGAAGGGCACTGTCCTTACCTGCTTTGACAAGGAGTCTTCATTGTGATTTGTGCTACACCTGGGCTTACAGCCGCTCAAGATCTCCTATCCAGAGCTGGTCAGACAGCAGATTTCTGAGAGAAATGAGAAAATGAGAAGATTTAAATGTTTTTATTGTAAAGGAGTTAGAAAATGGCAAATTTATTTATTACTGAAATGATGTCCCAGGGAGATCTGCTCAGCTTTGATCCTTCTCTCTTTCCTCTTTTCTCCTTTTTGCTTCACCATTAAGTAAGGTAAGTATAACTTTGAATAATACAATAAAATACTCAGTAGTAACTTCAACTTTGTGTACAGGGAGTATACAGGCATATTTGATGTACTTTCCATGATAAAACAGATGCAAGTGGTGAAGAATATATTCCTGTGTTGATGAAGTGCTGTGCCCTTGCAAAAAGAAAACAAGTTTTTTTCAGGCATCTGTGCTCAGACTATTCCTAGCGTGCACTCTGGCAGTTGAAGTGAGCCCCAGTTAGTGTAAGAGCTGTCTTGCTGTTGAGCTAGGGCAGGATATGAGGGAAATGTTGAGTCTACCTTAGTTTAATGAAATCACTTTATCTTCCTGACCAAGATGAAGGCTCAGCCCTTCTGTCAGAAACAGAAGACAGGATGGGGAGGGAGAGAGAAGATGGAGTGTGGGATTTTCCCACTGCAGTCCCAGGAGAGGCATATTTCTGTAGCCAGGGTATGTTACAGACAGAATCTGTCTGAAGATGGGAATACATTTTTGAGGTTTTCCCCCTCAACAGTTTCATATTTTCTGAGCAAAGAGACAGGGTTGGGATGTTTCCGTTTGGAGGTCTGTGAGTCTTTGAAGTGGCTTTTAAAGTTTAAAATAGGTATAAGGCAGAATGAAAAAGAGGCAACTTACACTATGTCCTTTAATACAACAAGTGGTACAGATTCCTTATAATAACTAATTGCAGCATCAGTGCCATTCGTGACCTGTTCTGTCATATGAGGGTTTTCTCTATTACTTTTCACTACTGTGTTATTCTGCACTCTTTTATATATTTCTGACTGTTTTGTGGCCTTGTAAATGAGCCTCTTGCTTGGCATATGTGTAACAGTGGGCAGAGGCTGCTTCAACAACATGACTTTTTTCTGAATGTTACATATGATTTAGCAGAACTATACCTAGCTCACCTATTGCTCCTATCCAGTGGCATTGTTTTCACAGCAGTCACTGAATTATCTCTATAGCAGCAGAAATGAGGGTCAGTTATTTTTCTTTCAATTCCCCCTGAATTTAATTTAGTTTATTGATCGAGCTCCAGAGCCTCAAATAACTGCCCTTCAAGTAAAGAATGTGTCATGCAAAATTGCTACTTTTGGCCTCAAATTTTACACACTCAAGGTCTAAAGCCATCTGATTTTTAACCCAAATAATTTTTTCTTTTTCTCCATTTTTCAGCTGAAATGTCTGAACAACCTATTTAAATAAAAAAAAAAGCATTTCTACTTCATGTAGACGCCTTTGTCACTTCAGCTGTGTCAGGGTTCAGATCCAGCGGGGAGCTGAGCACCATGTGGCGCCGTGCACACAAACGTCGCACCACCCCCACCCTCGGCTTCCCATCCAGTGGGATGGGGAGGAGAGTAAGGAGAAAAAGGCAAAACCCTGTGGGCTGGCATAAGGACAACTTAATGGAACAATGCAAAAGAAGAAGAAACAAAAGAAATAACAATAATAGTAATTAAACAATATATGAAGTGAGTGTTATAAAAAACACCGACTGCCCAGCCCTGCAGCAACTGCCCCTCGCCAGAGACGAATACCCTGCCCACCCTGCCCTCCCGCACTTATGTATCGATCATGACGTCAGCATGATATCGAATATCTTATTGACTGGTTCAGTTGTCTATCCTGGCTGTGGCCACCCCCCAGCTCCTGGTGAAAATTAACCCTATCCTAACCAAACCCAGGACAAGCTGCCATGGACACATTCAGTTTTTCACCAGGAAGCTTGAAAACATAAAGTTTTTCTTCTATAACTCAAGATGCTAGTTTTCTCCTCTCATTGCATTAGGCTTTAGCTTGATACGAACTCTACAGTTGCCTTGAGATGTGGCTCTTCTAGTCTCTTTTACCCAGGATGGCTGCTATTGAGATGGGTCTTTTAAACTATGTGGCAAACTGTACCTTCAGTCCTTTTTATAATATGTTTATGAGGAAGGATTGAGGAAGAGGTTACATTATGTTCTTTCTTCACTGAAGTGACAATCTGTTGAAAGTTAAGGGCTCATCTAAGCAATGCAGAATAAAAGGTTTTAACGATAATTTTTAACTGTATACTTTGTTTCTGTTGGTGTTACTCTGTATTTACTTCCAGTGTAGAAAGAACATCTGAGTGAAAAGAACCCTTTGTTCAATACTTAAACTGCCACTTTCTTCAATTAAGCTGTAAAATCTCATAACAAACATGTTTGAGATTTCTAGGAATCTTTCAGCAAAACCTTAAATAATTCCTGCTTAACATGGTTAACTTCTAAAAACAATACAAAATTTTATCAGCCTTATAGAAGGGAAAATGGACTCTTCTTAAAAAAAAAAAAAAGTTAGGGAAAATAAGCTACAAAGCCTTGGCACCTTCAGTTGACATAAGGGCCTTCAATCTGTTGAAATGAGATATTTTTTCTTAGTTATTTTATACAGACAACAAGCTTTCTCACCCCCCTCTTCTCTTGCAGGCATATTCTTGTTGACACCAGAATATTCTTTTGTCTCCTTTAAGAGAGAAGAAAAAAGCACTGCATATTCATTATTATGTCACTTTATGCCGATGACAAATGGACCTTTAAATGCATGACAGTAAGAAGAATTTGGCAGACCATTTGAAGACAAAAAGAGAAGGAGGTCAGGGTTAATTTAAACACAGAATTTTAGCTTCTAACCACATTTGATCTTATCTTGAGAGAAATTATGTAATGGATTATTGCACAGAAATGGAAAGAGCTGGAAAAACCTTTAAAGTCATCTGACACAGCATTGAATTTCCAGCATTTAAGTGTCTGTCTTGAAAAAAAAATACGAAGCAGCTACAGTTTCTGCCCTGAACTTCAGAGGAAAAAATTATGTGTAGAGAATTACCTCAGAAATGAGTTTGCATGTAGCAATCCCTTGCACATGGTACAGTGAGAGGGTTATTCTTCAGTATGTACAGCAAAACAAGCTTTGAATTTGCAGGGTAACATTGAAAAAAGAGACAAGGCTGGGTTTGTTCCATGTTGATTGTGCCAGAATGCCCAAGGAATCTGCATCTTGCATACTCTTTCCTCGCTCTTTTGCTCTCTGTGATGTAAATTTTCATTCTTACATTGTTATTATTACCCAACATTGTTCTGAGCCTGGTTTTCTGTTGAAGACTGATACACAGTTGTTGTGGACAAAAGTCTGTAGGTTGTATTGGGTGGCTTAACTCTCCTCTGCTGAAGATAAGGGTGTGTGCTCTTTGCTGGTCTAGCAATGGTGGTCAATATCAAAATGTGGTAAAACTGTAAGATCTCCTGTTCCCAGCCTCACACAGAAGGCAGTCATTGAGAAGTTATCTTCCAGCTGGTTGTTGAGCATCAGAAGTAAAATATCCCAGAAGTGCATGGGCTATCTAGTATTCCTGGAGGAGTAGGAGCATGCATATGTATGCAAAGGCAAGCATATGTTCTCTTTGCACCTTTTCTAATGCAAAGAAGATACAGAGTCATGTGACAGTTTTACAGTGGCTGAAGATTTCTGCCCAAACCACCACTCTTGTCATCCACTGCCACTTCCATCCTTTCCATTTCCATCAATGTGGGCTCTCATGTTTGCAGGAGGGAACAGGAGAGCTTTTCCCAGTTTTCTCCAGATTAGCCTCATTACACAGGCCAGTTCTGCAGGGAGGTGTGGAAATACAGTATAACTATGACCTGGAGAGCCACTGGAGGTTCTGTCAATACATTTGCGCATCCCTACACAGAAATTAAAACTTGTAAGTTGCTTGTCATAAGTTGCTGAAAATTTTAGATCCTGCAACTATTTATGACAATTAAAATGTTAAAAGCACCATTGCCATGGTTTGAGCCCACTCAGCTGGCAGCAAAGCACCACGCAGCCTCTGGCTCACTCCTTCCTGCCTCTAGTGGGATGGAGGCTGAAAATAGAACAAAAGGCTTGAGAGCCAAGATAAAGATAGGGAGGGTTCACTCACCAGTTATGGTCATGGGCAAAAGACATATTTGACCTGGGAAAACAAAATAAATTTAATTTAAACAACAAACCCACTGTCATTTCATCAATTGTGTCAGAACAGTCCAGTAATAAATATGACTGGATTTTAAATATAACCCTTTCCTCCTACCCCTCCTTTCTTGCTATCACTGTCCTTACCACTGTAGCTGCAGTCGTAAAATGTTTTACGCATTGGCTCCACCAGAGGAGGGCAGAATTTTAGAAGGTCTTTCAGGGTAGTTTTTCCTGAATGGGGGTGTGGGAGAAATACTGGTAATGCAAATCAGGGAAGTAAAATTCAAGAAACATTCAGAGAGAGAGGATTTTTAAATGATCTGTTTAATTGTTTTCAGGGTACATTAACAGTCCATTCCCTATCACTGAATAGTCAACAAGAATAACATTTTTTTTGCACCCCTATGGCCCTTCTTATTCAAATGTCAGTGCTCAGAATGAATATGCCTAATACATCTTTTCATGAGTCTTCCAGTGTAATAAGACCAGGATAATAATTATTGATATTTTGGAAGTGGCAAATGGGAAAAAAAAAGTTCAAGTAATGCTCTAAGAACTTTCTAGCTTTCTAAATAAGGGAGAAGTTGCCCTTAAATATCTTCTTACATTTACTTTATTATTGATACAAATTACATGAGAAAACTAAATTTAAGAAGTCTGCTTCAGTCTTTTGCTTGAATTAGTCACTTCCAGAGTTTTCAACTTCTTTCCCCAATTGTAATTTGTTGCATTATCCTCATTTTATTGAAGTTTGCTTCGTATTTTGACTATCTTTCAACTAGAGGGTTGTTTGCAAATTACTTAGTTTATTCAATGCCTGACTCAGTCTGACCTTTCTTATTAACCCAGGAGACATGATTTAGTGAACTGGGCAAACCATGAGTAGCATGATCAGCAAACAGTGCAGGGCTTGGTTTTGCTTTAATTAGAAAAGAACAAGAACTGTTATCAAATTGGAACAGTGGATCTTTTTCATTCATTTGATACTGTTATAAATTATATAGTATAAGCCTGTCGTGAGATAGAGTATATTTATTTTGGATCTCTCCAAGTATGCAGCAGTCCAAGTAAGACGTCTGCTTTGAGTAAGCAGTCTTTTTAAGGAGAATACATACTTACAAATTGTAATTGTGCGAGTTTGTCTGCAAGTTACAGCACGCAGAGTGTGGTCTTAGATGTATGGGAGGGGGAAGATGAGTTTTTTGAATGTTAATTTGCATTAGCAAAGACTCCCTGATGTAGACTACATCTACTTAGGCACAGTTATATAGTTTTTTACTCTGCTTTTAATACCTCAGACAGTGAAAAATTTCTTCCTGAATAGAAAAGATAGATAACAAATTTTCAGCAGTCGAAGTTTTTGTCTAATGAGGGTCTTACCAACTGGATAGTCTTAATGTTAAATCTTCTAGGAACATATTGCAATTTTTTAGGCTTCTGATTTTTTAATCTGGTACTGTAATAACCACACCTGTCACATATTTTTCAAGTACCATATCTCAGAATAACTTCAAGCACGTTTCACTAAGAATGAATGCTTTTTGGAAAATGTAATTGTTACTGACATTGCCTGTTATAAACAGTAATTATTTCATTTCAGTTTCAATTTTTTGGCGAAAGCATCAAAAATCTTATTTTTTTTTACTACAAATGCTCTAAAAAACTCACAAAAATCAGTGTTATTTTAGCAATCTATATATATAATTAGGAGGGTGAAAAAATTTCAACATTCTTGTTTATAATTTACTTAATTTTTTAAAAAATCATGGAAATGAATATCGTTATTCTTTACGGTAAGAAATTCAACTACCTACCAAACTTCAACAGTGTTTACCTTTGTGTTTCATGAGCACAACACACAAATAATTTAAGAAAAAAAACACAACAACCGACCCATCAACATATAAAGCAAAAATATTATCTTGCAATTTAATAATAACAACAGATATAACTCAGATAAGATGTGGATTAAGGTTAATAAAAAATGAAGTCAAGAAGTCTGCTTACCTTTTTGAGTATTAAATCTGAGGAGAAATAGTTTCAGCTGCCATGTGCTTTCCCTACCTTCACGTTTCTTCACGTAAGTCAGGTGGCCTGTACTACCACGTACTCCTGTAATACCCTCCTAGCTGAACAGCCAGTGTCTCCATTTACTGTCTATCCTACTGTCTAATCAAGGGATTAAGGAGACCTTGCCTACTTCAAAGGGGTCTGCAAATCACGTTTGTTAAGAAGAAAGCATTGCAGTATTGGAGAGGAGAGTGCACGGGTAACGTGGGTGGCCAACCCTTGCCTCCCCTATCTTTCCCTTAATTTATGAAGTTAGTTTGCATGAAATCAGGTGGCATACATTGGTACTGCTCCATCACATGGAGGTTCCCTGATGTCATTCCTAAGTAGATATATCCTCATCTATCTGTATTAAATACGCATCCAATACAACTGCTTCTAGACATGTCAACGTTCCTTACAATTAGGAGTAAATGTTGTTCCTGATAGGCAGAGTTGCAAGTGTTGGGCAGTTTCAGCAGGCAGTGGTTATTGATTACTAGCAGTGAAGTGGCATTAGCTTTTACTGCAGCCATAGCAGGATGGCCAGCAAACAGCTTGTGCTGGGCATCTCCTCTGTGATAGGGAGCATTTCAGTTTCCCCTGATACCAGTAGCAGGTAAAGTCAAAAAGTGCTCAAGGACAAGGTGAGGCTGGTCTGGGAATGCAGCATCAAACCTTTTTCCAATGGAAAAAGTCATGGAATCATAGAATCATTTCCGTTGGAAAAGACCTTTAAGACCATCAAGTCCAATCATAACCATATATACGATATTTGAATTTCAATGTCCTAATTAGCCACTGTTTTAACCTTGCTTAGATTTTGAGTGCATGGGAGCTGGGTTCACGTGAAGAGTGCCAAAATGAGCTATTTCTACTAAGTCTGCACTTTGTACTTGTCCGCACAGCAAGGTGTAAGAGAGAGATTGGCCATTAACGAAGAAGCACATCTGCTGAGAGACCATGCCTTTAATAAGGTGCATTTCACTTAAGGTGATCAAATACAACATTCAGAACCATCCTGTTCACATGGTTGGTATGATACATGCCACTGAGAGGATGTGAAAACAAGCAATGTTTGTGAGCTGACTTAGAGAAAAATCCTATACAAATCAATCTTTAAATTAATGGATTTTCTCTAAGTAATTTTATTTAATGTATTTAATAACTGTACTGTCAGCCACATAATTTGAGTAATTGTTTGTTATAAGATGGATTATTTACTCTTTGATAAACGTAACTTAAAGAAAAACTTTTAAAATAGAGTTCTTTGCTTGCCAATGTCCCACTAGCAATTCCATTAGGAACTTTGCAGGCCCTAAGCAGTAAAAGATGTAAAAATCCACTTGCAGTAGGATTTCCCACTAGGATTTTGCCCTGGTGACTAGTTTGAAACTGGTTTATACACTTCCTATTAGCAAGATACCAGATATGTTGATCCTCAGCTGGACAGTCATACTACAGGATCAATAACACTTGAATTATCATGGCCCACAGAAGCAAATATAAAACCTGGGCTGTGCTTAATGAGACATAATGTGAGCAGTCCCACTGATAACACTGAGGATAGCCCACAGTGTAGAGTTAATCATACAGTGTTCTCGGCTGCTGCCTTTTTGTGTCTCTGTCACAGTCCTTCAGCTTCCACAGTCGGAAGTGAGCCTTTCCATCTAGCCCCTCTATATATCACTTCTGCAAGGAGTTCTGTGCCTGTCTAATTTAATGATAATGGTCAATGAACCTGACATTTTATATTAGTAGGAACAGTGAGCAAACCTAGCATTCTTTTTTTTTTCCCAAAGTAATTTTCCAAAGCTCCTTTATTAAAAAAAGGATTAATGACATTGGGCAATCCAATATTATGCTGGTACACTGTTAATTTCCTTTACCCAGTTATGTCAATTAAATGCAAGCCATTAGTGCAACTGCTTAGTTTGTTCTAATGAGGTATGTATTGATTTATACTGAAGATTTTTTTTTCAAGATTAAATGTAGCTTGGGAAAAACGGTTAGAAACCTTGGCAGGACACACATTTCTCTTCCACTTAAACAACATACTCACTTTTCCACAGTTGCTATATATGTCTACAAATATACAGTGAGATGGTTAATTACAGTTGTGATTCGACAGCTGGATCCACATGGGATCTCCACAGAGATACTCGAATCTAAGGGTGAAGATCAGGCCCAATTTTACTGAATTTTGAGAACAGCCCAAACAGAGGATTGGTTTGAGGTTCTACTCTGTGCGTTTGAAATGGCTTGTTGTGAGAAATGCTCTTGCAACCCAGAGATCTAGTTCATGTACAGAGCAATGTGCTTCTCTAACCTCGTGGCCTGTTACTGCTCTGTGTGCATAGATCATGATACTGCATTACATAAAAAAA
>VWZK01003451.1:1277-18831 GCA_013396935.1 Baryphthengus martii | reverse complement strand
CATCTCTCCAGCCTGTCCAGGTCCCTCTGGATGGCATCCCTTCCCTCCAGCTTGTCAACCAGCCCACACAGCTTGGTGTCGTCAGCAAACTTGCTGAGGGTGCCCTTGATCCCACTGCCCATGTTGCCAATAAAGATGTTAAACTGCACTGGTCCCTGTAACAATTGCTGAGGGACTTCACTCATCACAGATCTCCATTTGGACACTGAGCCATTGATCACAACTCTTTGAGAGTGGCCATCTAGCCAATTCCTTATCCATTGAGTGGTCCATCCATCAAATCTGTGTCCTTCCAATTTAGAGGCTACAATGTCATGCGGGACAGTGTCAAAAGCTTTGCACAAGTCCAGGAAGGTGGTGTCACTGGCTCTTCTCTTATTCACTGACACTGTGACTCCATCATAAAAAGCCACCAGGAGCCCGCTTTCCTGAAGTCCAAGCAAGTGAGCTTGCTATGTGCCCTCCTTGTTGTCCTAAGGATCGTGAATTCAACCATTTCGTGATCACTGCAGCCAAGGTTGCCCTTGAGCTTCACATCGCTCAGCAGCCCCTTGGTGGTGAGAACAAGGTCGAGCATAGCACCTTGTCTCATCAGCTCCTCTACCACTTGGAGAAAGAAATTATTATTTATTACATAATAAATAATCTTGTAGTGGTAGGACCAGAATGTGAACACAGGATGTGTGATGTTCCTGTGATGCCCTCTGAATGCTACTCTTAGACAACAGTGATGCAAGAAGGAAACACACAAAGTCAGAAAAAGATGGAGAGAAAAAAGACCTGTGCCGATCACCTTGACCTTCAGAAGAAAGTCTCAGTCCCAGATAATGACACATATTTCATCAATAGCATGATGTTGGATTTGGGCTAGAAATATCTACCTTTGACTAACACCACTATTCCAGTTTACAACGACCACCACAACAAGAAACCAAACAGCAAAACAACGTTACTAATGCAGCTATGCTAGCAGAAGGCTTTTTTTTTGCCCTTTTTTTTTTTTTTTCATTGTCAGCACACCTTACTTTGTCTGAAAGATATGTCTCATTATCAGAAAAATCTTCTGATGCCATGCCCCGTATTCCTACCAGGGGACTGATAGGACAGCTAAGCAGTCTAATCATAAGAGAACAACACTACAGAACAGCAAGGCTTGTACGTGGCTTGTATGAAATGGCACCATGGAGAGTGATGATTAGTGATAGACTTGAGGGAGGGAAGGGAGGATGAGGGGATGCAGGGGGAGATGGGAGAAAAAGGCTTTACATGTTTTTTTCTAAAGTAAACTGATTGTGGTTCTAATTTAATTAGCTGATACTGGGGTTAATTCTAGTTTTAATTAGCAAAATGTTCCTACTAATTATCATTCACATTACCATGGAAGGCTGTTAATTGGTGTAATTGACAGTGTTATTAATGTCCATGACTGCTATGGAAAATGCTCTCCACAGCTAATGGGAGTATTCTCTCCTTTAAACTGCTAATCCATTATCTTCTGACTCTCCGTCCCACTGCCATGGCAGCATTCTCTTGTCTGCTTCACATCTGTAGGCTGGGTTGCCTATGCATGAGTAATGGGACAACCAGGACACAGCACAAATGACTCTATCTGGCTGAAGCTGGGCAGAGTAGGGCATGAATAGGTTGTCAATGTGCAGCCACTGCAATCAAAGGGCAGGCCTAGTCCAATTCTCACAGCAAGGCAAAACACCATAATGTTTTTAATCCAGCTAAGGCTCGGTCGTTTTACAAACTCCTGGAGATTTTTTCTCTAGCTGTAGTTGGCTGTTGACCCACAATCTGCTTTCAAAATCATCAGTGTAAGGCTAACTTTAACTTAGTTGCACTCCCAAGAGTTTGCCATGACTTGGACACTTCAGATCTGCTAGGACCTGTAACACCTGGAATATCCTCCCCCCTTGCCCTATTTAGTTCAGTCTTTTCATGAAAGAATGCAGAAACAGAAATAGCATTATCTCCATAGGGAGTACTTACACATACAAAATGCATTCATCAAACCAAATATTTAATTGATGATCTATACAGAAATTAACTAAAATATCCCAGAGGCTCATGTGTGTTCACAAAATATAAAATGCAAATATATAGAATGATTATTTTCTAAACGCTGGTTTCAAATTTTAACAGAATTACAGCCCTCGCTATCTTCCTGATCCTGAGAGAGAATACTAAAGAAGGGAGTAAGTGTATCTACTAGTTTTTACATTTTTTTTCTCCTTCTTCTTTTTGACATAGTCCTGAAGACTTGGACCAGCCTTTTCAACAGAAAAGGAAAGTGGAGTTTTTAATCTTTTTCTGATTTAATCCTTGGTTGTGAGTATTCTTATTCAGTTCTTGCTACTAACAAGCATTTGCTGTATGCTTACTTCTTTGCAAATTTTGCATTTAAAAATCTGAGTAAAACTCTAAATGCAGACTGCTGCAGTTCTTTATTCCTCTACCTGGGTAATGAGCATCTTTGAGTTGAAGAGAAATTAAGGGAAAACATAGCTGGAAAGCATTTCAGTCTTCTGATTGGTAGAGTAACTTTTGCTCCAGAAACCTTGAAAGTTGAACGGAGCTACAATATACAGCTTGACTGTCAATCCCACAAAAGGAAGAAGGAAACAAATACCAGGCATACTGGTCATGGAAAATAAACTTTAAGATTACTGTTCTGCCAAAGTGTATCTATGCAAAAAACCCAAAGTGGAGTTTTAATGACAGTAAGGTACTAGTGGGCAAGAAAAGTAATAAACTAGCTTGCTTTCTCTTGGGAATACCCATTATTAACTGGAATGCAGTTTCTCATGGAGTTTCCTGTAGGAACATATCTTGTTCTTTGCATGTTTTCCCTTTCCATTATTCCATTGCATTAGCTGTGAATAGTATGGCCTATGTCAGCCTTTCCACTGTAAAAACTTTCCTCCCCAAAATATATTCCTGATGCCTAAGTGTGTGCTCCAGCCTAAACCTTGGCCAGCAAGTTTGAAAGCTATAGGTGGGGATTAAAAAAAAAGAAGAAGAAAAAAGTGACTGCTTTCTCTATGTGGTAAAAATAATTGAGAAATTTACAGAACAGATGCTTTCCTAGTGTAAATCAGCAGAACTCTTGCAGTCATAACCAGGAGGAGGTCTGACTCTGCATGTTTAAGTTTTTGGATTTATAATAGCAAAACTCCTGTTTTGTAGGTAACACTACAGCTTATGCAATTAATCTGAGTTGTTCAGAAGAATTAAATGATTGGGTAGGTCATAATTCCACAAAAGTTGTAATTTTGATAGGGAAAAAAATAATTATTCATCAGCCTTATATAATCTTTTAAATTAGAACACCTCTCTTTTCTGTGAAAACTTAGAGAAAATAACTATTTTTTACTGAAATACAACTGAATCCACTTCAAAATGCCCATTTCACATGGGAAGTTTAAAGCATAGATACGATGCATCTTAGATATAATAGTTTAAATTCCTCCTCAGAGGGTTTTCATGCTATTCTTGAAATGGGATTCTAAAGCCTAGTTAGAAAGACTGACAGAGTGTGAACAGAAACAAAAAAAAGAAGTAAATAAAATAAACAAAGGCCCTTTTCAACAAGAATCAGTTTAAATTCGAAGGGTTTTCAATATCTTTCTTATTAAAATTCCCATTTGTCAGTCAAGACACCTTCTAGACTCCTAAGCTTTTTGGTTTGTTTTTTCTTTTGATAAATAGCTTGAAAGCAAGTTTCATCATTTTATATTGGACATACTGCTGAGATAACCATGCAGTGACAATAAACACAGTCCTCTTTGTGCATACTCCAGCAAGCATCTGGGATTCATCTGGAATCTGTAGTTTGCATCAGGAGGTAACAGTGGTCCCTCCACATGAATCTAGTTTGGTCAGCATTTTGTTTTCATTTAAGTTGTACGTGTCAACATCTTTCATTTCTTTAATCACTAGAAGAAGAATTCAATTACTATTTCATAAATGAACACTGACAAATAATTTTCTCTTGGGCTCAGTAAGAGGAGAGGGGAAGTGGAGGCTGATGTGACTCCTTGCCTGCAGAACAACGCAGCACAGCCATGTAGGGGTTTGTATAAACCATGTGGAAGGAGTTTATGAACTGTGCTTCAGAGTCAGGGATGGTAATAGCCTCGCCCCATGGCGGTGGTGGCTAACAGGAGAGATTAGAGCCTTAGGGTTGAAAAGCCTTCCACATATGCTTTGCAACTGTCCTGAGTTGTGATCATTACTCTCAGCTTTTGGGTGAGTGGATGGGCTATAAACTAAACAGAAGGCCCATTAAATCATCATGCCTGTGTGCTGCAGGGTAGACTAAAGAGTTCACAAGCCGCGGTATTCGCACAGTGGGAGTCCATCCCTCCTTGTATCAATGCGCAAAATCAAGAACATACCTGAATGCAGTATATAATTCTCCAGGAGAATGCTTCTTCAGTATCTGCATGTTTCTGTATATGGGAAACTGCTTTGATTAGGCTACAAATTCTACTGTGGGGCTTTCTTATTTTTCATCAGTACTACTGCTTTCCGAAGAAGAAGAAAACCTCAATACAATCTCATTTTTGACTTACTCCCTGCAAACATATGATCCCAAATGGCTCTAAATCAGGTAAGCGATTTCTGCTGCAAGCTGATAGAGGTATTATAGAGCTAAAAATTACATTAGGGAGCCTCATGGAATATTGAGCCCCAGTTCTTTGTTTCCATGTGCTTGGTGCTCTGTGCAGATTTGTGCACTACGAGGTGTAGTTTGGTAGGTCATTGAGGTCCTGCTCCAAAAAGGTCAACGTCAAAGGAGCATGGCACTCCCTTCGTTCAGCATGGAAGCCCCAACACTCACAGCACATGTTTGTGGTAAAATGACATGCACACCAAAGCCTCATTCTTGAGGTGCCATGTTGTTGAACGGAAATAACACGTGGCACTGCTCATTTTTAGAGCAAGTCTATTTTTCTGTCGCTCTTCTGGGCTTTCACTTGATTTGCACATGTTACTCAGTGAGGCATTGTTTAAAAAAAATAATACAGTGAACAGTTAATTCTTTCTGTTTCTATGTTTTTATAGAAGCTCAGAATGCAGTAGAATAGTTTCTGAGATACTACCTTTCAGAGGTACTCTAAGTTGCTAAGTTGTTTTATGTTGAAACCACGTCAGTCTCACTGCTTCCCTAAATTGTCATTGAAAAAGAAATAAAATTACCTCTGGACCTTGCACACAAAACTCCTTCATTGTAAGGCAGCAGAAAGATCAAAGTATATGATAAAATATCCAAGTTCTACCTGTGTATGAGCAGTAACGCAAAGTACTGTGTACAAATAATGCAGAAATTATGTCAAATGAAAACACCCAAAATGTATGAAGAGGCGACCAAGACAATGAAGACTGTCATTAATCACTGCAAATCAAGGCTGTTCAGATGCACCCCTGAAGTATCTTTTTGGCACAGCTACGCAGTCATTCTGAACCATTTTAGACAAGTGCTCTGCCAATCCATTGACATGAAGTATACACCAAATCAACCCTCAGGCCAGCCACAAAATGCAGTCATCTAGGATGTAACTTGGGCTGTGAAAGGATATGTGCATAGGAAAAGAGAACAGAAAATGCGGTTACAGCACCAGAGGTGACATGTGCTTTATGGATTTGGTGAGCTATCCCTTTAATTTCTCAGTTCTTTTGCTTCCTTCTTTCTTTCCTTTCCTTTTTTTGTTTTTGTTTGTTTGTTTGTTTTGGTTTTTGTTTTTGTTTTGTTTTGTTTTGTTTCTGAAGGATCAGGGAATAGGAAAAAGTGAGGCTACAACTGAATTTGAAATTTACTGCTGCTTCAGGCATCATTATCTTTAGCAGAGGCTGCAGGTATTCTGCAGGTCAAGAGTTTCCTCCTGTGCTCTGCTATGCAATACGGGGGCCCGAGTCCAGGGTGATAGTCATCTGTACTGATCCTCCCAGGCAGGCTGGACACTGTGTCAGCACAGGAGTGTGCTGTGTCATCCCAGCCCACTTTGGTTCTGGAAGTGACATGGGGGCATTTGGGGAACAGACTCAAGTTCTTCTCTTTTTTTCAGGAGTCCATGCTGAAAAGGATTAAAGATAAGAGAGAAAACAAAAAAGGCTAAAAAAGAAGGAATCATACAATCTAATAGAAAAGAAAGACATTGAATAATATTAAACATAAAGAAATTAAATTAAAGAGGGCTATTGTGCTTTTTATTCTGAGAGAAAAGCAATTCAGAGACAGAACTGCCATGGCTATTCTGCAGTGATACCACACCTTACTTTTGAGTAGTGCTGAACAATGATGCCATCCCTTATATTTTTCACAACACTTCATTAACCCAGTTGTCATTTCAGCAACAAAAGTTTGCGTTTCTGTTATTAGTGAAGGACAAACTCATAAGGACAGTAAAACTGCAATTGTCTTTGCAATTCTTTGGCAACTCAGAAGTTTTGAGAGTAATTTAAACGCTTCTACTTCTACTTTGAAACTAATGTATGTTCAACCTGTGGCATACTATATGGCAGTATAGCAAAAGTTTTTATCATTATCAGTATCAGATGCTACTTCCGCTAAAGTAATTTAAATGAGAAACTGACACTATGTGGTTGTTTTATATTCTGGCCTTTGTCATCTATTTTGAAAAAGTGTACATGTAAAGAGATGGGTTATAAATAATGTACAAACCTTTCTGAGATTCAAATTATATTCTCATTCTTCTCTGTAAGAAAATGAGGAAACAACCTTTTCAGAGATAAGACACGTCACCACCGATCCTCTGCTCTCTTACAAGTGCTGTTGGAGCTTTGGCAGGTAGGTCCCTAATCACTGCTCCAAAGCTTGAAGGAACTTACTTCTCCTTTGGATTATGAGGGTTTTGCGCATAAGTGGGGAAAAGAATGGAGTATTTGGCATTTGGTGTTGCAGGAAAAGTTCTTCCACTCTGAAATTTCTAGTGGGCTGGTTGGGACCCTTGTTGATGTTACCTTCTCCTGTGCATGACCAAACCTCTCCTGTAGGGAGCATGTGGGGGCAGGGAATGTAGTGACACTGAAATGAAAAAGGAAACTTTTGCAGAAAAGGAGGGTGTAGAAAAAGGCATTAGTAGATGCAGCCTTTTCTACAGTTGTGGCGTTCTCCCCTCCAGGAAAGGACAGAGTGTTCTGTTTTCATACCTTTTGCAGTTGGCTGTCTTTCTTTAAAATACAGTGGGAAACTTCTTCTTTCAAGAGTAGCCATCAGCACAACAAAACCCAATAACATATGATTTCTTTAATTATTGAATTTACCATTTACCATTGTAGCTTGAAGCTGGATTCATCCCAGACCTTTTGAAGAGTTTAGATCTTAAAGAATTAAAGGTCATTAGATTCGCAGTCATTGTTAAGGAGCTAACAGAATTAAAGGAAACAAAACCTGAAAATCAGTAATTGTAAGATGACATTCATGCACAGTAACTAAATGCTGGAAAGAAGAAATATTTATTAACAAGAATTTTTTTGGCAGAACAATTGGCATTTTCTTTGCTATTAATCTCAAAAGGGGAGTTATAATGTTTTGTCACCCCTCCTGAAGTTTCCTCTGTAGCCCCAGTGATGTGGTTTTGGAATAGTCCAGTCCGTTTCCAGAGAAATGAGTGTGACGCTAGAAACTGGAATTAAGACTTTGTGGTATGATTTTGTAAAGTAGAGCTGTGGGCAAAAAAAAATAAACACTGTGAAACATACATTTTCTGAGTTAAGGAGCACATCCATTCAGTCTGCTGAGAGTCCAGTGAAAGTAAACAAATAAATGCTGAAAACCAAGGCTAAATTCTTAACCCATAAAAAACTATTTTCCAGAGGTACCTCTGCTTCAAGACAGAGGTAGTATATTACAACTGCTGCCCACACCTAATGATACATATCCAAAACAATGTTTGCATGCCTTGAAAAATATGTCAAATCTTGAGGTTTTTAATGTTGATAGCAGCCATTTCTTGGACAAAAATTCAAGTGGATGTCTCAGAGGTCTCACCAATTCAGTGCAAGGAGTATGCGTTAGTAGCACTGGGTTAAAATCAAGTGCTTGTCCTGGCAACACATTTTTTCCACAGCTTAAATGAACTACTCTGCACATGGATTGGAGAATCTCTGCCTGTGTAAAGCAGTGATGGGGAAGCAGATTAGATGATAAAATTGATTTAAACATATTTCATCACAGTTTTGTTCTAGCATTTCTTTTGAAGACACACAGAATTATAACTCAAGAGCTAACTTCTACAATATTCGCACACTATTTTATACAGGAATGCAAGGTACTTTTGCCAAAATCACAACAAAATTTTCCTGAATTGAAAGTTGTGTGTTTTGGGCTTTTTTTTTTTGACTGCTGGGGAACTCAAACTTTGAGAGATAAAAAGAACTCCCAGTCTTTCTGGACAAGAATTGCAAACAGAAAAATCTTAAGAACAATCAAAATGTTTCAAATTTAAACAAAACTGGATTTTTAAAAACATACAGTCAAAAGAAAAATTTTTAAAAAAACCATTATTTTTCCTGTGGGGTTTTTTTTGTTTGTTTGTTTTTCCAGTTTGATTAACTTTTTAAAGTTCTTACTCTCAGAGGAAAGTACAGGTAAATCAGCTTTGCCAGATCAGGGTCAAGGCTGCCTTTGACCCATTTGCCTCCAACCAGGAGCAATGTATTTTATTATGGGACCCTGTTGTTATTCAGTGTTACTAGCTGTGAGAAGCACTGCTCCTGTCTGCTCTGCAGATGGCCTGGTTTACAAAAGGATGATGTAATGGGGCATAGGAACAACCAGCTACATTCTCTGCAGTAATTTTACCCTGTCCCTGCACGAGGGACACTTTCTAAGAGACAATCTGTCCTAATCACCACCAACACCAGTTAAGTGCCTTTTATTTTATTTGTCTGGACGTTCCACTGGAAAGATTGGTTCAATTTCAGGACCAGGACCAGAGCGGTCGGCTTCCTCAGTGACATCTCAGCAATCAGGAAACAGAGCCGGCTCAACATCTGGCTTTTATTTGAGAGTAGCTTTGCATCTGAATGGTGAGCTCAGGGAGTGCAGACAGCAACAGGACTTTGATCTGCCACCACTTAATTTTGCTTGGATTACTGAGGTCGACATTAATGTCAGGGGGGATCCAACAACAGTCTTACACTAACGGCTTCCTGCTTGAAATTCTTCTGCCTTTACCAGACTTGCTGGCCGCATAAACATAATAATGATGTATTTCTGTGGCTGGTATTAGGGTACCTGAGGTAGCCTCCCTGAAAGCTGAAGATGTAGTTAAATGACTAAAATTAAGAGTGGGAGCTACACCATCTCCTGGTTTCTGCATACGTAGAAGTGTGGAGGATACTGGAAGGCTTGTCAGTGGTGGGGAGATCCCGCTTTTTTCTTACCTCAGTGCAGGTCCTGACAAATATCAGTGAACCCTCTCTTAAAATGGGGTGAATGAATGGTGCTTTGAGGGCAGTCTTTTAGGTTGAATAAACTGGCAGCTTTCAGCCCTACCAAGCAATAATTTCTATGCTGAGCATTTGTTAATGGTGAATCTGGACAGCAAGAACAGCTTTGCTATAAGCACTTCAAGCATTGGCACATTGTATTTTTTCTAGCATGATTGTAATCTAATTATCTACTATGCCTAGAGACTCTTGTCTTAGAAAATTTAACTCTGGAGGGTTTTTTTTCTTTGCCTAGTAGAAAGCAAACTTTCAACCCAATTCTTCCTATTGTTGTACTAGTTTAGATATTTTTATTTGCTTAAATTGCTCTTAAATGCATACATAAAATGCATACATAGAAAACCTGAAAGTTATCTGCTAGTTACAAAGAAAATGTTTGATCAAAACACAAACACGAGTATAATATATTTCTTTAATCACTGAGCTGAATGCTTCTGATTTAAAGGTGGGTGAGGAATGTGTATCCAAGGAGCTAAGTAACAGGCAAGAATGGTTGAGGATGTTGAGGATGTTGAGTACTAATCACAGAATCATTTAGGTTGCAAAAGAACCTGAAGATCAACTAGTCCAATTGTAAATGGGATGTGGTCCAGACCTCTCAGTATCACAGCTCAGTCCTTGGCTGTAAAGGAGCATTTCCTTGACTGTGATGAAGAGGAGGCAAGGGGGAGGCTCTCAGAAGAATCTTCCTCAGGTAACAGATCCATTGATTTTTGAACCATAACAAGTCAATCTGATGGTGTCCCGAGTCCTGGTAACCAAGCAGGTTTCACCGACTTCCACTGAGGGACAGCGTACGACAGATGAATGAATAGGTAAACATAAGCAGCACCCTGATTTGAAATCTTGAAAGAGTCTTAGTGAGGAAACTTTCTTCTGTGGGCTGAAGAAGGATGGGTCTTGGCTTCCCTTTTTAGGCTATGCTTCTGGGTGCAGATGGAGCCAGAGCCATCACTTTCTTATCACTACGCAGTGTCAGCTTTTATAAAAAGCAAGCAGTGAAAATTAATAGCTAAGGGCATTATAGATCTTAATGGAGACTTCATATAGGCATTTTGCTTTTATTGAGTGGTTAAGATGTATAGGTTTCATCACAGCATACATGGAGCAACAGAGAGCAAGAAAGAAGGGCTCATCAGACTGTTCAATTAAAGGAAAAAAAAAGGCTTTGGACAAAATAATTTATTCTTATTTAATTTATTATTTAGATTTATATAGGAGTTTAACGAAGACCTCTAACCCACTGCTCCAGGCATTTTTCTTCCATATTAAAGTGAAAAAAATAAACACAGCTGTCTATCCTCCTTGAAACTAAAAGAAAACCATTATCAGTGCCTTGGTTCTTTAAGCAGCAGCTTCAAGTTGAGCACCAACTTAAGTGCTTTGCTGAGTCCATGGCCGAACTGGAGTCCTGATTTTCTAACTTGTGCAATGATTATCTCTCTTCAAACTGTTCTTTGAAGGAAATTTATTGCAGTCACAGTTTTTAAGTATCTTATATAAAACCCAGATACCATATCAAGGTACAACATATCAGGCCTCAGAGAAGAATTTCATTGTATTTACTACCTTTAGAGTTGTTTTCAACTCATTTAATTGATTTTTTTTTTTTCTTTTGGCCCACTAAGTGGATAATAAGCATCCAGTATCTAGTTTTAACTTGTAACAAGTGCACGTTTGTGAGTGCGCATCGTCCGGGAATGTTCTGTCACTTGTACCTAATCAAGAAACAGAGCTAAATTTAATAAAGCAAAAATGGAGTGGAGGACAAAGACAGGCTGAGGCTTTATCTGACAGGCAAACCGAAGAGGTCTTTGGAACAGTTTCAGAAGGTTTCCATTAAGAGAGAATAGCAAGTACTGAAAGATTGTTCATCAACAGCTTTTAAAAACATCATTGTAAAATAGATAGTAACAATAAATAATGGGGAAAGATTTGTGCAAAGGCAGATTTAAGCAAAAATCTCACATCAAATGTTGCTGTGTAGAAACAGAGGTGAAACATTCAAGAATATCTCACTGTTGCAAACTTCCAGTTAACGTGATTTAGCAGCAACATAACTGGCTTACAGTGGCTGGGAGCTGCCGCCAGACATTCAGTTCTGTATATTTTTCTTCATGTTATTGAGAGTGAAAGGTTAGACAGAGACAGAGTTTATAAAAAGCAGATTTTGCTCCACATATTTTGTTTAACCTTCATAAAATATCCCCAGCTTCAATAGAGAATTCCAGGACTGGAGGAAGGAGAAAATATGAGAAATATTTGCCTTTCAGTTAGTACATTTATTCTGCCTTAATTACAATTTCTCTTTTGCCAAATGACACACACACAAAAAAAGTTAATTTCGTTGTAGCAACACAGCAATAACCACTGCCTTATCAAGACAGACAATCAGAATGGTATAACAGAATATTCCAGGCTCTTCAGAGCTGAGGTAATGTTGCTATATGTGACTGCCCTGTAGCTCAACATATCCAGAAAAAGTTTTTCGGTTCTTTTAATTACCTCACAATCCATGGCATTTGGCCACAGTGAAGTGCACTCCTTAGTTTTGCATTTAGACAAGTGAAGCTGCCATAAGCGTTAATCAAAAACTGGGGGAAATGCTGAAGTTTTCATTCCACAGTTTTTCAAAAGGAAATTTTGAGTTGCTCACCCAAGAAAAAACACAAAGAGGGCCTTGTCTCTTGTTGTTGGGATGCTTCTGGTGCATTGACATGCAAAAAATTAAGGAAGATGCAAACCACTATGTTTTGTCTTCCAGCTTTGGCCAGCACATGAAAATTTGGAGGGAAACAAATGCCAAATTTAGAAAAAGTGTGTTTATGTCTGGACATGAAGTTTATCATTCTTGATCAGCTGCAGAAAGAAGCAGCAACAGAAAGAGGAAGCTTCATAGATTTTCTTCCTTTTTCACTGGTTTGGGAAGATGTTACATCTTCAACTGGCATTCTCTGTTCCTTCCCACCCTTGCCCTTCACTCACTCCTGGTAGACAGGATTGCTTTTGTCCGCACAGCTGTTGTACTTCTCCCCCCATCTGAAAGCAGGCAGGCTGGTCCCTCTGTTCTTGCTGCCAACTGGATGCTTTGGCATAGGTGCGTTCTCTAACCAGCCTTTCTTACCCTTCAGAGTTCCCGTCACTGCTTGAGGAGAGGCACTGCAAACTGCAAAGCTGCTCATGAGCAATGGGATTCGTGTCCCATAGCAGACTGAGTGAGTACAGAATTCATGAGACTTCAGCAAATGGTGATACCCGTGAACAGCAATCGGCATTATCTGAGCCATGTAAATGGCTTATTGGTTTCTAGATGGAGACACTGCTGTGGTTTTGTAAAACAAAAAGCAGGATCACGGAGAGATCAGCCTGGTCTCAATTGCCAGGTGGTATATGTCATTTGAACAGTGTCCCACACCTAGAGAATTCATTGCCTACTAAGTCTTCAATGTATCCAGGATGCTTACGTTCTTGTTTTTTGTTTTTTTTGGGGGGGATGGGAATTTCTCACTTGACACTAAGAATTTTCTGTAACAGAATAGAGAAAACCACAGCAGCACTTTCAGTTCTCTTTTTCTTGAGATCCTCGTCTATCCAGAAATAGCTAATTTACAGTGCATAAAGAAAGACTGCTGTTGTATTATTTATTCATAAAAATGGTGTTATGATCATATCTAGAGAATGAAGCAAATATTAAGTACATGATTTTTCCCCAAACAGTGTGCTGTATAAATGCAGTTAGTGAGGATGTAGAACTGCACAAGAGATGAAGCATGCTAAGGAGAGAAGAGAAGAGAAACAAAGTAGAGATTGCAAGGGAAGAATTATTTATCTAGTTCTAAAATCTGTCACACAGGAGACCACCATAGGTGGCAGGTGGCTGTAATAAGGTGTATGTTAAAACGTTCTGCTGTGCTCCTGCCATTTAGGGATAGATGCTTCACAGTTGTATTTGTCACTTTGGTTGCTGTCCTCCGTGAAAATCTCAGACAATTTGAACCCATGTAAGACTTATGGTGTGGCAAGGGACCCACCCCAAGCCTTGTGAACATAAGGACTCCTCTTGTATGCTACAGAAACATAGGTTATGTCTGACATCTCACCCTTCTGCACTGCAAAGGACTTTCTGTAGTAGAGCTTGAAAAATGGGAAACACAACATCCTTCCTTTATAAAACACATCACATTTCCAGGTTAATTTGTAAAAAGTAAAATGACACCTCAGCCATCTTACTAATGAGGACTAATCTCCATCTTCTGGAGCTCCCACTTTGTTCTCAGTGTAACAGGAACAGCGCAGCATTAGCGAGGCTTCCAGAAACAACCTCAGTGTTCAAGTCTTACCTGCAACCCCAGGCACCCAAGCAGCAAGTTCATGGATAAAGAAGCCTCCAAGACCTCTCTGACATGGAGATTTCTTTCCAGAACACCCAGCAGTTACTGCAGAAAACCTAACTCCCAGGACACAAGCCTCAGAACAGTTGTCAAAGCACTGCACAATGTGGAAAATGACCAGAAAGTACACAACTGCAGTGTTGCAGGCAGAGAGGAGGAGCACGTTGCCAATGTCCCTGCAGCAGTAGATGTTTTTTTGATTACATGGGCTGTTTCCTGCGCTGTTCTGAAGCACAGGACAATAAAAACACACAGGAGTCCTGGCTGAACTGTGGGAGGAGGGAGATATGTCTTAGTCCCAAAGCACTCTGTCAGTTTAATCCTAAATGCATGAAGAAGATGTGTCAAGAAACTACCTAAGAAATATTTATACTCATACAACTGTGGTAGGGTCTTACACTCCTCCTCTCTCTGCGACTATTCCCTGTGCTGTAAAGGAGCAAAATCCTCTTCATACCTGGAAGCCAAGATCTGGGAGGCAGGAGAGGAGAGAGTGGAGGGAAGGAAGGAGAAAGAAAAGAGAAGATAGCTCTCTGGCACTTAGTAGCACAAAGCAGGAGCTGTGCTATATCGCAGATCTTCACCTTTGGCCCTCTCCTGTTCACACTCTTTGAAGCAGGTGGAAGCTGTGTCCTGTTGAGTTTTGCTGGTCTAATTTATAAGAATCAGCATACAGAAGCGGAAATCTTTTAGTTCAAGCTAGAGGGAAAGATTTGAGGGCTTATATGGGTATGAAAAAGCTATATATGGTAAAGGCTGAGGGATTTTTCAAGCCATTTTTAATATCTTCTTCATTCTCATTGTTATATATATGTCATTATTTTATCTATAGTATCAAATTATATATATCTAGTGTCAGACTATAGTATTATAGATACTATACATATTTACATACATACAGTATCAGACTGACGTTTATTGTTAGCAAGACTTTTGGATTGAGAAAGCACTTGGGCTGTGAGGTGTTATCAGAGGACACTGTCCCCTCTGAGTCAGGTGAAGGCAGAAGGTGAGAAGAGTACTAGCACATGATATGAACTCACCACTGCAGCACCCACATGGTAACTCAGACTGCACACACCAGGATGGAAAAGCAGATCAAAGTGACAGGAAGAGAATCTTGAAATGATTCAAATCAGAGAAACATTTTCCATTTTGGGAACAAAGTTTTCTAGACTTGGCTGTAGCCTTTAAAGATACACTCAGAAGATTTTTTTTTTCCTCTCCGATTTTTCACAGCAGTAATCATGTACGCGGGCAAGGGGAAGGAAGGGGTAGTGATAAAAGAAGCATTCAATTTACCCTCAGGAAGGAATGTGATTATAAAGTGAACTGAAATGAACATTACCCCTGAGTGATTTTCAGGCAAATTTTACTGATTAGTATTATTCCCTGGAAAAATGTTTGCAATTTTGTACCTAGTCCTACACTAGTTGGAGACTGGGAGATATACTGGTGTATGCTGCTCTTGCAACTTCACAAACCCAGCAATCTTCGAATTTATGAGGAGCTGTCTGCTTTTTATTTCACTTTTTTCAGCCAGTTTGTGTTTGGCCATATGAGTTGTGTAGTGCATTCCCAGGGGCATTTTCCAAAGCACTAAATGAAAGAGGAAAAGGGAAAAAAAAAAGAAGATGGGCTCTTCTTGTCTTGAGAGTTTAGTATTTTATGTCTTACATGAACTTAAACAGCCTTATTCCGCCCTCCGCTTTCACATCACATCTCAGCTTAACTTCCCCTCCACCCACAAAGCCCTGACACTGAACCCTTTTTTTCCTTCTATATAACATTTTCCTGCACTGTTTGTGCCACTGGTTTCTTACCCTCTGGGATGCTTCCATTTCTATTTTGGATGTTGTTCATTGAATGAGTCTGGTAACAGTTAAATTCAGATATCCTTTGTTATAGGATCTATGTAGTCTGTAGTGAGGATTGGCACACTCCAAATAGCTTGCTCCTGAGACAAGCAGAGACTGTATGAGGGGAAAAGACAGGCTCATGTGTTCAATTGAGGGTGCACGATAGTTTAGAAAATAGCTCAGGGTCATCCGGAAAATTATACCAGTGCCAGGAACGGAATTAATGTTTTCTTATTATTTACTAGAAACCCATCCTTCCTTCTCCATATTAGCAATTTTCCATAAGTTGTCTTATAAAACAAATGAAAAGTGTAATTCAGAAATACTGCAGGAACTAGATGTTTAGGAAACGTTTCCATGAGAATGACATCTTTTTTTCCTGAAATACAACTCGAAACATTAAATTATACAGTGCTTTTTAAAATTATTCTTTACAGGCCTCTTCTATAAGGTTGAAACCACTTCTTCTGTATTCAGTACTGAGAAAGGCATGATTATGTGATTTTATACTTACATCAGAGAACACCGATTTATGATTTATTTTCAGACCACTTGAGTATCTTTCAAAATAGAATAGAATAGTAATAGTCCTTTCTTTATAGCCACTCGGTGGTTTTTCCTCTTCAGAAAAAGAAAAAGAAAAATTACTGCTTTGATAGTGAGCTATAATACTATTAATTTGTAAAGGCTGAGAAACGATTATGCAGCAATTTTGCCTATGAATTTAAGCTTTGTCCTTTCCTGTCATACAGAGCATTTGAGACTGCTTAGTTAATAGTAAAGTGAGGATCTGCCTTGCTACAAGTTTAAGGAAAACGGTTACAGAACAAATACCCAGGGTTTACACTAGACAGTGGACCTCCATTTGACATCATAAAGTAACTTGAGTTTCCTAAAGCTGGCTGCTTTCTTGTTATGCTGAGCTGACATTTACCATCCTCACTTCTGTAGAGAAGTCCGCATTTTCTGCTATATTATCCTCATGTGCCCACATAATCTGGCAAACTTTACTTTTGTTTAAAAGTTAAAGGTTTTTCCCTGATCTCAAGATATCCTGGCTGAAGAAAGAACTAACCTCACTCCTCTCAACGTGCTATACTGATTCAGATTGATGCTTAGGCAATTGGTCAAATTTAGTACCGACCTAGTTAGAGCAACTAGAGTTCTGGCAGGATATTAAATGCATATGTGTTTTTAATTAATCCTCTGCCTAAATCAAGGGAAAGGATATTGCATTTTTCAGCAGAATTGCTCCACACAGTGCTGACTGCACATATTTAATAATTCTTACTCATATAACTGGAAAAATCCTTTGGAAATCTTCCAAATCTCATGCAGTTTTTGCCTAATTCTGTTTGAACTCCTTTCTACCTGTTGCAGGGCTGGGGCACTTGAGCTGGTGGCCCCAGAAGGAGATCAGCAGCTGCAATCCTGGTAGCAGAAGACTGTTCAAAGAAACTTTGCATTTATAAAGTATGGTCCCCCAGGTATGGCCCCAGTGCAATCCAACCCTTAACATTAGACATCATGAATAAACCCATTCTTTCCTGTCAAAGACAGCAAGGATGTGCTTAATTTTCAAGTAACTCCTTGGTAGGAAACTAGTTATGTGTTAAAGTATGTCATCGAAATACTCACCAGGCAAGCTCATTATTTAGCTTTGACAGAATACATACATTAGTTTCTTTTTTTTTCTTTTTTGGTGTACACTTTGTTGTCTAGCTTTTCAGTGAACAGGTAAGTTACTTTCCTTTTCCTTTTCCTTTTCCTTTTCCTTTTCCTTTTCCTTTTCCTTTTCCTTTTCCTTTTCCTTTTCCTTTT
>VWZK01003450.1:417853-479655 GCA_013396935.1 Baryphthengus martii | reverse complement strand
GAGGCTCACTCCATCCACGGAGACTCCCTCAATCCTTTGAAGAATCCTTGGACAGCGTGTCCAAAGGGAGGGACCGGCTGCCAGGCCCGCTGCTCCGCGAAGAACCAGCTCCTCTGGCTCTCAGGCAGGACCCCTTATACCCGAGTCGAGGACGCCCTGTGGTCATTCTCCCCGGCTGAGGGACCAGCCCGGACAAAACGCGGCAGAGCCCGGCCAGGCCCAGCCCCCGAGCCTGTTTGCTGAGGGCTCCGGGCCCTGAGGCGCCAGTTAAGCACCGGGAGGTGCAGCTGAAGGGCCGAGGCCTCCGACTGCTCCGGCCTGAGGCGCCAAACCGCTCAGCACTCCCTGTGTGCTCTACCTCTGGGGGGAGGCTGCACCTGCCACAATTTGAAACACAGTTAATAAAATGCATCAAATACAAACTGTTACTTCACAACATAGCAAAAAAACCAAAACAACCCAGCTCACATGGAAAACTATCTGCTGACAAGGCAGAGCGAAGGAGCTGAACTTCACCTCTGAAGGGCTCTGTGTGAAGAACTGGGGATTAGATTACTCAATGAACAGTACAATCTGAATTTCTCTATCAATAACTAAGCCAAAGCAAAATTATCTCCCTCCCCAGCTAGCAGCTGGGTCACAAAATTCCAACCTGGTTGATGTCGGCAGGGACCTCTGGAGATAATGCAGTCTGGACCTCTGTTCAAAACAAAGCAGGAGTGGACAGAACAGGTGGATCAGGGCTGTGTCTAGTGAGAATGAGTATCCCCATGGATGGAGGCCCTACAAGCTCTCTGGGCAACCTGCGCCTGTGTTCAATTACCCTTCGAGCAAACAAAAGAAGTTTCTTCTATCTGAACAGAATTCCGTTTCAGTTTGTGCCCACTGTCCCTTGTCCTGTCAACAGGCACCACTGGGAAGAAACTGTCTCCACTCCCCCCATCAGATATACATACACATGGATAAGATCTCCCTGAGCTGTCTCTTCTCCATGTTGAATGGTCCCAGGTTTCACACTTTATGCAACAGATGCTCTAAACCCTTAGGCCATTCACTGGACTCAGTTCAGTATGTTGATGAATTCTTTTGGACTGGGAATCTCAGTGCTGGACCCAGCATCTCAGATGCAGCCTCACCAGTGCTGAGCAGAGGGGAAGGATCACCTCTCAACCTGCTGGCCATGCTCCTCTCCTAGTGCTGCCCAGGATGTCATTTGTCTTCTCTACTGTAGGCTCACATTGCTGGCTTGTGCCCAACTTGTTGTCCACCTGAATCCCCCAGGTACTTTTCTGCAAAGCTGCTTTCCAGCTGGTTACCCTCCAGGTACATGGGGCTATTCCTCACCACGTGCAGGACTTTGCACGTCCCTTTTCATAAGACTTCTGCTGGCCCACTTCTCCAGTCTGCTGAGAACGCCAAGTCAACAACATTCAGGTCAACAAAATGGAGTCTTTGATATATCATGGCCAGCAATACAATAGATAAACATCAGCAACTCACAGTTCAGGAGCAACCCTCAATAGAAACTACGGCCTGATGTTACAGGAAAAAAGGTTTAGTACATCTGATTTCAGACAATTCTACACCATTTGATGGAGAAACAAAGTAGAGGCTTTTCAAATCAAAACAATGCTCCTGTGTTCTGTGTCCTGGGATGTTGGAACCACTGAAACAGCACCTGCTACAGCTAAATAGTGACACATGCAGTGCACTCCGTGTGACTTGCTAAGCTCAGCTCTGCCGTAGTTTCCTTCCTTCTCATTCTAGAACCATTTATGGTAACTGTATCCCTTACACCATGTCAGAACTAAAAAACAGTTCCAAAGAGCTTCTTGGTTGTGTGGTTTTTTTTTTTTATTTTCAAGCTCAATATACATTAAACCTGGCGCCTAAGTTCCATATATCCAACCCAGTATGTCTGCCTTCAGACTTTGAAGGCTAGGATGAAAGCCTGCATCAGTACACAGGACAGCAGCCAGTACAGAAGAGCTTAGGTCTCCATGGGAAGAGCTAAAGTAAAATACAAAGGTTTATTTTGCCAGTCCAAGCAATCAAACCCCCTGAGAAAATCGCTCCATCAAATCAGTCAATGCAGTGCCTACTGTCTGAATCCACAGGTCTCCAGTGCTTTTTTGCCACAGCTTCAAGGCAGGCATCCTCCCTCAGTACCACCAGTCATACCAGAGGAGATGGAGCTAGCATTTGCCAGTATGTAGGAAGAACACAGACTCTAGCAAACAGAAATGAAGAACTTAGTATCAGACAAACACCATAAAACCAGCAACAGCTATAAACATCCAAAGGCAAAGCATACATTTAATTTAATGTATGTATCATAGTTTGGGAACCTAGAGCTTAAGAACTGACACATACCAAAGTAATCCTCCTTTGAATACCAAACTTGCTATAACAAATTGGACCAAAAAAACAAAAACTAAACAAAACCACAAGCCAAAAACTTCAGCAAACTGAAAGGTTTCAAAATGCTGAGCCTATAGTATTTCTGAAAATAGGTGTAATTCTTAGGAGCAGGGATCAACGGCTGCCACCTTCCACAAGCAATGCAGTTCTCAAGAATGAGAGCACTGAATCACTAGAAAGGAGATGGAGAATACACCAGGAGAGGGAAAATGACTAAAAAAAAAAAAATAAAAAAATCTTACACAACCTGTTTCTAAGGGGAAACAAGATAGAATTACATTCCTCCTTGTGGAGGAGTAAGAGACTGCATAGGCAAGGCCAGCCACAGACACCGTGGATCCTCAAGAAGCGTCATTTAGGAAACAGGCCTTCTCCCCAGCCAACCTATTTAACTGCCCATCTTCAAACCATCTTCCCAGCAAAAAGCTAGTCCTGCCACCCTCCTGTCCTGGTGAGGCCTGCAGCTGCCTCCCACACCTCACAGGGCTGGCTGGTGGGAGCTGCCACCCACTGCTCTGCTGCACAAGCTGCACGCTGGCAGCCCAAGCCCAAGCCAAATAAGTTCAAATCAGAGACAAAAAAAAGCAAGAGCCATGTCAGTTTCTCACACGTGCTACAGCCTGTGAACTGCAGTTCCTGGAACACACAGCAGCCTTGGGGACAAGACAATCAGAGAAGTCAGACCTGCTGAACTTCACTCGCTTGTTCTGCCTGGGCTGACTTCTCAAACTGCAAGGTGAACATACACATGACTTTGGCTCCAGTTCTGGAAGACATTAGAGGCACTTCGTTAGGTACCAGTAATTCCATCTGTGTACACTTCATAGTTCTTTCCAGCTTCAGTATGTTTTACAACTCTAAATTCATCCATTTATTCCTCCTTCCTCAGAGCATCCTTAGCCATGGTAGATTTACTGCTACTCTGCAGACACCATCTGCCTATGGTAAATGGGATGTAAAGCCATCAGACTGCAGGATGACTTCCGCTCCGTACGTGCGTTATCACGAACACACAAAACAATTTGCTCTTCAAACTGGTGAGAATTTAAGAGAGATTAGAGGGTGATTTTACCTTAGACTCCTTTCCCCCAGCACACACACGTTTTGCCTTCCATTTTGCAAAACAATGAACTGCTCCCAAACCAGTCGTGACAAGACGATGTGCAAAGACTTCTGGTAGTCTAACACCATGAGATAGATTTAAGATTTGACAGTTACAGCTCATAAGAATAACCACAAAGACTAAAGCAAAAACTAGATCCTTTTTTCCCCCCTTCAAAATGACCGAATTTGACGAGTTGAGCCACGTTCACCTGAGCAAGTAAGGCCATACTTAACCAAAGAGCTTTTACTTCCATTCGTCACAAGCTAATTGTACAAATGTACAAAGCTGATGTAAGTCCACCACCACACCATCCTCCTCTAGGCACCAACTATGTATTCTTGACCCTTCCTTCAATCTGCTGATGTACAACAGCAGCTTCTGACCTGTTCCAAAATCTCTTCTTTTTTTGTCTACTTTTCAGACGAGCTCATGTGCTGATGTGAGGGAGCTGACAGACATGGTGCAGCTCAGGGAGGGCAGCCTCTTCACAGCGCTTTCGGGCTTATTTGGCATAACAAACACCAGTATTCTGCTACCGGTATAACAGGTAACAGTGTTCCATGCACCACTTCAATAGGAGCAAATTTCTACTTGATCAAAGTTAAACACTGAGTGATATGCAAGATGTATATTCATGCAGAGAGTGGATGTTTCAGTAACTGAGCTACTGTAGCCAGGTGGCACCAGGGCTCTATAACTGCTACATGGCTTATTCTCTCAAAAGCAGAGATGAAGTGGGCAATGTTACTCCAACCTATAAGCCAGCAAAATCTGACAATCAATCACTTCCCTAAGTGGCTGCACTCATAAAAGCCCAGCCATGATAATCAACAGAATAGGAAGTTTTACTTTCCAGAGGTTTGTGAAGTAAAACCATATTGGAAAATGTAAAGCTTCATTAAAAAAATTTCTAAAGAGGTTTTTTCTTAGAAAAACAAAGGAGTGTGTGTATGTTTTCAAGTATTTCCAAAACACACCCCTTACTCAAGAGGATATCCCAGAAGCTCTACTCTCCTCCAGGCATGAACATGATAACCTCTAAAACCAGTCAAAGCTGAAAAGAATCCCAAGACATCTCTGGATTCAAGAGCCATGCAACCAAAGCACTAACTCAAACACTAAAATCCATATTGAAAACCAAGTCAACACCTTATCTAATAATTGGAGGAACCACTAAGATTATAGCTTCTAACAAACAAAACAGCACATCAACATATTTTTGCCTGTTTTGAAAAAAAGTTAACCAGTCATAGTTACCCACTAAAGACAGACATTGCTGCCTTCAGAGTGAGATCACAGGTGCTCCGGCGGCTGCTCCATAGCCTGACAGTTACAACAGCTGCGCTGAACAATAAAGCAAGCAAGGATTTTTTTTCCCAAAATCAGAAATATACGATTTCCAAAAATGGGAGCAAAAGACAAAAGGTAATGAAAAATACTGCTGAATAAAGGTTTAATTAAAAAAATCAGGAATTCAACAGTGCCTAAATCTTTATTTTTCATAACCTACATATTTTTTTTTTCAAATTAGACAGTTTTACATTTTATGACACAAAAGGAAACTTAAATTACTGATAGTTTACATGTAAGCTTGATTCCAGTCTTAATGGAAGAAGAACAAAAACAAAAACCCTCAAGAAGGCTCCCATATTACACTTCTACTTCGTGAATTGGCAGCTGTTAGGTCTCCTCAGAAATCTTCGATTGTCTGCTGCTATTAGTGTAATAGGTTACAAAGCACATGAAAAATCCCTAAGTGTAGCTTGCTGAAGGAGATCCAGAGATAGGGCTGCACCGTTACAGTCAGCTGTTGCTCCTGATACACTGCACCACACTCAAACAAGGGCCCTTCTCTGCCAACTGCTGAAGTCTTTGAACGATAACGTAGCAACGTTAAAAAAAAACAAAACCTGCCACTGTTCACAGATTGCTAAGTGGCAAACGACAGTGCCATGGTGGGGGACTGATCTCAAACAACACTAAAGTTTTCAAAGCAACCTTTGTGTTGTGGGTTTTTTTAAATTCTTGGAAGAAGTCTCAGATCCCAGTTTGACTTGTTTTCAAAATGAAAAGCATCACCACACAGTCCTACAAGGTAAAATGCCAATTTTAATTACTGTATCCCCGAACCTTTAACTCGGCTACTGCTTTGGGGAGGTTTTTCATTTTAAAAGCCACATTTTAATCTCTGTATGTATCGTAGCAACAGTCTGCATGCAACTTCACAACTCTACTCCGAAAACTCCATTTTGTCACTGAGTGGAAGGAAAAAAAAAATAAATCTTAAAGTAAAATGCAGTCAGGATAAGTTGTATATTACAGAGCTATTTGGTGTGTCACTTTTTTTCCTTTTAAAAAAAAAAGCTATAAAAACCACATCAGAGGAAGGTTTAAACTTTTCGATGCAACAGACTGTTGCCGGGTAAGCAGTAATTACAGTGTATTGACCTAGCACAAATGGCAGCAGAATACATTAGAACAGCACAACACATCCCGCTGGTCTCAACATATTACCTTAGGTACCAGGTGGGTATTATGAGTAGCTGTACACAGTCGCTGTAAGGAACCACCAGCTGGTAAGCCTTTCACTTGCAGCAGACAAACAAAACGAATCATACAGCTGGCCTAAACCACACACAAATCTAGCTACCGTTTTCACTGCCACTGGGGAAAGGAGAAGCGTTATCAAAAATCCAACGACAGAACTAGCTGAGCCGTTTTTGGTGATGTTGTCAGAGTCCTATCTCCTCCCGCAGCATTCACAAAGTGCGCTTCTTAAACGAGAAAAATCAACACATTCCAGCAGGCCCTGTTTTGACCAATTCTGCAGCATATAACAGGCTGGATTTAAAAGTTCAACTAGTTACCAATTGATGCTTGTAATAGGAAATTTATCAGGAGTCAACTTCTATAGTTATTTTACAGTTCTATGAATCATACACTAAGGAAAGCACTGATATTCTTGAAAGCAGACAAGTAAGCTTCAGTGTATATTTTTGTAGCAGTCTAAAGTTTTTTTCCAATTAAATTTGATTTTATTAATGACTTAAAATTACAGTTTGACTGCTGAAATTCACTATTTACATTGCAGAACAATTCTGAATTGGTTAAATCGCTTGTTTTAAGAGGGACTTAGGAAAACATTTGAGAGCTTTCAAATAAGACTTCCATTCCATTTCCCTTTTGCAGTGAAGAGGCAGAGTCAGTTCAGCACACCAGAATAAAATAAGAAAAAGAAAAAAACAACAAATTAAAGTAATATTTCAAACCACAACATTTAGTTTATCTACATCCAGCTCAACAGCAACATTTATAATATCAATAATTTTTATCAGATTTTTTTCTTTAGGGTACCTTTTTATATGTTCTGATTATTTACAACTGTACAAGCAAAGCACACACTTCCAAGTGCACATATTTAATACAGTATTGACTATTTGCATTTACAGGTTTTTCAACAATCTGAAAAAGATCAACTGTTTAAGATCTTTAAGGTATATTACAAAAACTGCTGCTAGTTCCTGTACTACAGTATGTTTACCCAATAAGACCAGTGACGATAGATACATACTGTAACTGAGTAATTCTGTATTCCACTCACGCTAACCCTCCACGGGGTCAGACCTCATTAACTCTAAGCTGTCTTGTACAAAAGTTAAGGCAAAGTCATTTTCAAGTTTAAATAAAATTCAAGTCTTTAAATATTGGATGGAAATAATTCTTTAAAAAAATCAGTTGTTTAAATAAACATTTTTGTGGAATAAACGGTACTGTCATAGTCAGCAGGAATGAGTTTTGTCTGAATTTCCTGCAGTTTAAACACTTAAAGAAAAAGTTTAGGCATTTTAAAACAAAAATAATTTATATGCAACTTTATTAGAAACTTGCTAATTTAGTGCATCCTTGTCCTTCAGAAAGCGCATCACTTTTAAAGTAAGTAAGTGTGAGAAACCTCATCCCAGAGGTAAGTATCAGGGATCTCTTCCTCCACCACACAAAACAAACACCATTATCTCACATCTCGAAAAAATTTAAATTCATATGCCAATGTAGCTACAGGAAGATGTCAACACAAGGCTGACTAAGATATGAAACTCTTTCAAAGAGCACTTGGGGCAGAGTTTTTTAAAAAAAAAAAAAAGTCTACACAGAGCACAGGGGTAACCAGAACATACAGTGCTGACTCAGTTAACTCCCTTACAAGCACAGGGAAGCTCAGGTTATCACAACAAGGCTACAGTGCTTTCTCCTGGTAACAACCACTAACAGGCTTCACCACCGTAGAAGCTCACAGACTTAATTCTCTCTATTCACAATGTGCTTTGTATTTGCAAATTATAACATCAGTTTTGTTCTGGAGTGAGAAGATGGTTACTTGCTTGCAGTAAGTCAAAAAAAAAAAAAAAGGAAATAGTTCAGAAAGACTGCTATGGTGCTCCATAGGATTCATTTCGTGTGTGCAAAACATCAAAAAAAGATTAATTTTTTTAAAAACGCTAGAAACAGCTACTCACTTAACCTAAAAGTGCAAGTTCATTTGCTGACACTTAGTACAGCAGCCCAATAAAATAAAAATCTTCAAGGTCACATACTAATTCGTAAAATATATCTACTTCCTTGCACTCTACACGCTAGCTGCCGTCATCAGTCTTTTGGACACTTTAGATATGTACTTGCAGACCAGTTTATTAAAAATATTGCAGCAGCACATTTCTGCTTAACGGTTTAGAAAAAACTCACTATACAGAGCTTGCACTCACACAGCCACAGAGAGGCTTAATAAAAAGTTGATTTTTGTTTTTTTTAAAGACAAATATTTTACATCTTGAAAAAAAAAATAAATCACACTAAGCTTCACCTCCAATTAAGCACCAACCTAAATGTAAGGTTTAGAACAACTATCCAGAAATATCCAGAAAAAATAGAATGTTTGTTCAAGAGGGGAAAAATGTATTTCACAGGAAAATAACTTGCAGGCATTGTTACATGCCTAGTATCACTGCAAGCTCCTAACCAGCAACTCATTCTCAGGTATCTTAGTGGGAACATGGGTTTAATTTGTGGGAAGCAGACCTCTTGTCAAACCCCTCCCAGGTGTTAGTTTCACTGAGGAGATTTTGGAGGGGTGTTCTGTTCTTTATTTAAGCGTTTGCCAACGGCTGGAGGAGACGATCTGCGTCCTGACTGTCTCCTCTGGTCTTTGGGTTGTCCAGGATGTGACTTTGCAGGAGGAGGTTCTCTGTTTTTCTCTATTGTTTCTGTAGGCTTTCTTTCCTCTTTCCCACATGCTACAGTGTTTGGCTTCTGTTCTTTCTGGGGTTGCAATGTAGGAGGATCCTTAGTTGTTCTCTGGCAAATTTCTGCATAACTAGGTTTTCGCAGTTCCTGTGAAATCGAAAGCAAACAGGACAGCAGAGTTAAAGTATCCCGAGGAAAAAAAAAATATCACTTTTATAAACAAAAAAGATTAAGTTCTTGTCTCAAAACACCGCTGCACTAAAATACACAGACGAGGGCTTAAGTATGAAGCTTACTGAAGCTGTACAGACAATAAGGTTCAAGACAAGATAAAAGGGGATACTTTGATAGGGCAAAATACTTTGATTCAAGCAAACTCTGAAACAGTGGAAAGACAATGAATACTCTGGTTTAAGTATCAACATACGTATTAACACTACTATCTCAAGGATACTATCAAGAAGAGAACCGAGATTAAGAACTATCATTCACCAGTTTATCTTGAACATTTTTGCACTATTAACTGCATAATTGTATCATGCAAATAATCATGAAGCCACCAACAGGCAAATTTAAGGATGCTGGGCTCACTCAATTAAGCGACACTGGGTAGCAATGGAAGCAATATTCTGTTAAATGCATCGAACTGGATATTTCAGAGAAAGTGAAGTAATACGGTCACTTACTATGGCAGCCCCATTGACTTGTACCGATTTACATGCAGTACTGAGTGTGGAAGAAGAAAGCCTTTCTGTGCTCTGTGTCTCTCTTGGCTGTTTATCCACAACCTTGGAGTCCCTGTAAGCATCCAGGCAGGAAGCAAGGCTCATGAAAAGTGACACTTCAGGACAGATGAATGATCTAATAATGGTTCTAAAACTTTATCTGACTATGACAATAAGAAGATATAGCTATAATTTGCCTAGCATAGTATGAGGAGCACTGCATTTAAAAAAAATGCCATCAAATATTAAAGAGAGATATTTCTGTTGAACTTGACACTACCTGTAACGTGACATTCTGAGAGCATTTGGTTATTTAGTTTTCTTAGTCATGTCACCCAAACACCTCAACTCGCTTTGCACGTTCCAAGTAGAGTGTTACGGAAAACTTTCTTTATTGTACTGACAATGGTACTGCCCACAGGATTGTGGTTTTACTCTTTGCTTCAAAGCTAAATACAAGACAGTAAGGTATTCATTAAACTTTTTAAACGCTTGCAGAGACTAAAACACAGCATTAAACTTTTGCCTGCTGAATGATTATTATGACTAAATCACTTCTACGATATTGTTCCACTATTAAGTTGTTGTCTTTGCTACAATATACAACAAAATATTATTTCCTTCATCGATTAAAATGTTAATAGCTATTTACAGTGTTCCACCTAGCCTTCTGATGACAGAAAATGCAAATGTGATTCAGAGTAGAATAATGACAACCATGTAATTAAGCGCTTACTCAGAAGACTGCGATGGCGAAGGAGACCTTTCAAACGTCCTGGGCAATGTAGAAGAAACTGGCAACACGGGCTCTCGGGGAATTCCTGATGGAATAGTGTTCGTACTTGCATCCACATTAATGTTCTGAAGGAGGAAAAAAGGCACAGAAGGGCAATCATAATATCCAATTAATATGGCTTGCCTGAAAATTAACGCAATCAAGAAAGAGCTTACAAGTTGATTCATAAAGGTAAATTAGCTCCAGCAAGATACAGAATGTATGTACTATACCAAATATTTGTATTTTAACTAGCAAGATTTTTCCTTCATGATTATTTAGAAACACAGATGATCACACACTGTTGCTCCTTCCCAGAAGTTAGAAGCTTAGTTCCCTTTTGGACAGACCCGGATGACAAAAATCACTTCTTTCAACCTGGGAATGTTGCACCTGCTGGTGACAAAGCAGGCTTTGTGTCTGTTCACATAACCACAGTTAGGAGACTTAATAGCCTAGAGTCACTCACTAAAAACTGTTGTCTTCAAAGCTCTAACTCTGCATCATCCCAATAATTCATGCTAAAAGAACCCTAATCTTAAAAAAACCCAAACAAACAACAGAAACAACCCCCAAAAAACTAGGATATGACTATTATTTAAAAGTCCCTTTCTTTTTGCTATAGTGTGATTTGCTACTAAGCAAAAAAGCCTTTTCCCACAGCCCTCAAAAGATTCTGCTAGTGCTAAGCAATGCTGTGCTTCCAGATAAAGGCCAAACAGGTTCAAGACACACACATGAATTTAAACTGTCACAAAATAAAACAAGGGAAAGAGGATTGTGTAACTTGAAAAATGTATTTCTGACACTTATAATCATTTTGTTTGTTTCAAAATGCACTATGTTTTTGTATTGCTTCTGGCCTCTGTGACTCTAGAACCCAACCAGATTCTGGTAAGCAGAAGGAAGAGCAATGGGAGAACACAAGCATAGCCACCCTTTCCCTCAGAGCAGCCACCATTCAAAGGACATAAAACATGTTGGTTTGTTTTATGCGGTCGTTGTATGAAAGGAAAATGATGGCGCTGATTTAATATCAGGCAGCACAGATTATTACAGTAGATCTAAGCACAGTTTTACTCAAAGTAAAACCATAAAAGGTGGATGTTTAGAAATAAAAGAACAGTTTCTATAGTTGTACTCACTAGAACAGTGTATGCAAAGGCTTGAAATTGCAAGTTGCTGAGCATTCTGGCCCAAGTTCCTCAAAACTCGTAGGTACGTGGTTAAGTGTGAATGGCTTAAAGTCAAGCAGACGTGCAAAATGCTGTTCCTAGGCCAAAATCCTCAGCCTCAACCTGAGAGCATTACAGCTTCTTACTAAGAAACTGTGGGATGATTAACACCTGCCATTCCTCAGAGTTACAGCCAAAACAGCACCACAAAACAAAGAGCATAAAGCCATGATGTTTGGATAACAACTGCTGGAAATTATACAACCTTAGTCACTCAGCTTCTGGACACCGGACCTGCCCATCTATAAAACAAGAGTAGCACTATGCAACTCCACGTCAGCACCTGGTAACTCTACGTCAGGTGACATGAAAAAGCATTGAGATCAAGGTGAAAAGGACCCTGTACACATTGGCAAGACTCTAAAGTTAGCTCAAACACCTTTGTAGTAGAACACAATTGCTCTTTGGAGCCTGAAGCCGTTATCTTAATCCTTATTAAGGCCAACGAGGAAAGACAACGCAAACTCTTCCACACCATGGTACAGACTAACGCACACAAACCAGAAAAAGAAATTGGGAAATCAAAGGAAGCTTTGTAATATGACAGTACATTGCACTGCCACAAAACCTCCGTGCCTGACCAATACTGAGACTGCAGGGGAGAAGTGCAAGTTCTTCACAGTAAGCACGGTGCAAAGCAAGTACTAGATTCATCATGGGAGAAGCAATGGATTTTCAGCTGCACTATCAACAGCAAGTGCTGCAATTGTATTTTAAAACTGAAATACAATAGTAAAAAACTTCAGAATATAATAGAGGTAAAATGCATTAGAAATAGATAGTTCTTGGCCAAGAATAGACTACAAACTGGAATACTGGCTGACAGTAAGTTAAACACTGCTCTTGTCATAGCACTGTCCTGCACATTCCCCTGAACTGCAACCCTGGGACACAGCGGCCCCTCTGACCCCCTGCAGAAGACAGAATAGACAGCTTGTCTGTGCAACCGCTGCTTCAGCTGCGGGCTGCCCTGCCGCTTCCTCGTTCCTTTACCAAAAAATACCCCCCTTACCCACCCATGATATATGGGCACCAAATAGTGCAATAGTCTTGCTTTAGAGATGAGACACAAGAGAGATTCTGGTGTTACATCAGGTTGCTTTGCACTGCTAGAACCAGGGGTTAAGTTCTTCAGTTGTGGTGCAGCTAGAAAAACACAAGTTAAATCAGAGCTAGCAAAAAAAGCCAATACAGACTTTCACAGCCTAGGCTGTTCCATAGTACACAGGGTTATATGAGTCTTGATGAAGGAGAACATAGTGTCACTCACAGATGGCATGGTAGAGACAGTTCTAAGAATGAAATCTATGAACACCTACCAAACATTAATTTTCAACTGCATCTGTACTACATCTAGACAGCAGTGGCTGCCAAGTCATTCTGGTGTATTTTTATCTTTCTAAGCAATATGAAAAGGCAACGCTGGGATCCAGCTGGTTTTGGTAACAGCTCCTGTTCCAGTTATGATGCCTAGTGTACCGAGGCCATGTAGGTAGCTTCTTTTTATTTCAGTGCTTAAAAGTTTGTCACTGTCACTTTAAACTGCTTTATATGCAACTCAAGTCTGACATCCAAACAAGAGGGAAATTTATCCCGTTTTCACCTGAGTATCAAAAAACCTGAGGCAATTATAAACAACAAAGAGCAGGTTTTCTAATCTCTGCTATTAACATCTACTTATACTGGTGCTCATATTCCACACTGTTTCAAAGAGAATACCCAACAAATTCATATACATAAGTGAAGAAGGCAACAGCACATCATTTGAGAGCTGTTTTTAAAAGTAGTTCTTGCGACCCATGTCAAAACACGAGATTTTTCTATGTATAAGCCACCAAACCTGAAAACAAGAAGTGTGCAGTTCTTTGGGTTTCCAACAAAAATGAACCCTGGCTACTCACTCTTTCTTTTGATGTTCCTATTACCACACTGGACAGTCTGTTCTCAAAGAGGTCTTCGGTCTTTAAATTGCCAGCAGCCCCAGGTAATGGAGGAAAGCTAGATAAACCCAATTCAAAGCTAGGAGATGGAGGTTTTGGGGGTGGTGGAGACTGTGTTTGGCCTCTCTGAAATAGAAACAACATGCCAACGTTATTGCTCTGGATGACAGAAGAGACATGGGTCTTCAATTGGTATTTTGCATTTGATTTACATCTGTGAAGCCCTGAAGAGGCCTCCCTCATCCCGTCTCCCAAGAAAATCACACAGTACCAAGGAATCGATGCTTTCATTTTCCACTGTTGTCCTTAAAATATTTAATTGTTATTTAAATGGGATAGCATAACCACCTTAAAAATTTCATATGCCTAAGATTTAGTGATACTGCTACAGTAACAAAAGTTTTCTTACTGACCTTCCTTCAGGATGGACACTTATAGACAAAGGAAGACAGACTGGTTTAGATACCACAATACAGCGAAAATATAAAGCTCACTTATCTGCTGTTGGTAACATTCTAAATGATACAAGATTCCTGCTGACTCCTGTCTTTCATGCTCAGATCTATTAAGAAATGGCAAGACAGCATGCCTTCCATGTACTGTAGACAACAGTTCATCTAATTGCTACGAATTTATACGGTCATTTCATAAAGATGCAAAGATACATGTCAAAATTATTTTTGAAATGAAGAATTTTTCTAACTAAATCTAAGAAAAACTATGTCTCAGGTGAAAAAAAAAAAAAATAATCAATGGGCTAAATGCAACTATTCTGCACTACAGACAGCAATTCAGGAGTTAAGAGTATTCCAGTTAAAGATCACTTGTGAGCACCACTTGTAAGGATTTGCAAAGCTAAATTCTATTTACACTGAAAAAACAAAATTCCTTTTGTAATACGCTGTACCTGAAGTTACCCATTAACTTCATCTACATCATGTAAACAACAAAGTAACTGTTTCATGACTGTGTTCATGCCTCTGACAAAATGATCTCTGCTGCAAAATACCAAATGCAAAGCAGTCTTTGAGACTATTCCTATTTTGAAAAGGAAAATAGTTATGAGCGTACACAGCCAAGGTGGTCTGAATGTGAGAACAATACTTCTGGACAGAAAGGTGCTGCATTGCTTAGTGTTCTTTTTCCCCCCTTCCTTCTCATAAAGAGCAATAGATATACAAAACTATCCTTCAGGTCTTTTCATGTCAAAAGAAGTGTGTGTTGAGAGGTAAGTAAAGAATAAATACAGAGGCAAGAACTGCAGCTCCTCAGACTACTACTGACCCAGCATTACCCCTCAGCACACAGTTTAAGAGTGCTACAGCAACTGAGGCGGCAACCTCCAAAAATAGAACTCAGATGACCTGCCAAAGGGTCGTGAAGAGGGACTACACTTATCCAGTGAGAGGAACGATTTTTTTTTGAACAGTTTCTGCTAGTCACACCTCTTAGTTTTCTCAGAGGTGACTGAAGTCCTGAAATAGATAATGCTTTTATATTTGTTACAAATATTTAAAGTTACATGATGCCTAAAAAACCCCAACCTATAAAGAGACAAGCAGCATTAACATCTTAAATTAATGAGAGCAAGGAGGACTTAAATGGATTGCAAGTTGCCAACTGCATAAAATTTCTCAAGGCACCTTGTTATAACAAGTTGAGTAACTGGATTATGTCTATAGCCTCAGATACAATCTGATCAGAAAAGTTCACACTCTCTTTCTCATGCAAGCGTGCCTACTCTGTTTCATTTTTTTCTTTAAAAAAAATAGAACTGAAAGAAGTCATCACTCCATTGAAATACAACTGGTTTTAGTGATGTCCTGTGTATATTATTTAGTCCCTATAGCATCACACAAGAAATAGGACCTTGGACTCATTTATTTCCAAAGTCTAAAGGAATCGAATTTTAATCTTTCACTTCAGAGTATGGTCCTGCCCAGTGTACACAGCTGTGGGTGTGCAGCAGTTCTCATCTCTGTTCAAGCTGCATCACTGGACAGCACAAACTAGACTCATGAGCCAGAGGAGACTAGAAGAAACGTGGCTGCACAGGCTGCAATGAAAGTCTGGTGCTGAGAGAAGGAAACCATGGGTCACACCAAAGAAACCAAAGAAGTCACATCTACCAGTTTTACATTCAAAGTTAAAATAACGTTTAAAGTCATCTGAGTCAGAAGAGTCTGCCAAGTAAGAGTGTCCAAGGAAATCCTTTCACTCCAGTTACTTGCTTATAAGCCTAACCTGTACCACTTCCTTGCTCTTTCAAGGACAGAAAAAAATGTTGATAGGAAAACATCTGCCTAAAAATTCAAGCAGCTTTGAAAGGGCAAAAGAAAAAAGTATTGAGAATCCTACATGCAACCTTATCTCCTTGAGCTTTGAGAAGTACAAGAACTAAAAGCAACCAGAGGGAAAGAACCACTTGCTTTATGCTGTCCAGACCTTGATGATGCTCCTTTATCCAAGTCCCCTAAGGCTACTCAACAGCAGGAGCCACAAATAAACGAATGCAACAACTCCAGATGTTTAAGAAAATGTTATGGCTCATGCAACGGGCTTACTTTGCAATTGTAACAAGAATAAGGAAATAATCCAGTTCAATTTCGTGAACCTGCCATGTGTGGCAAAAAATGAATTGCAGAGAAGTGTCTGGTTTTATCAAATCAAATCTGAAGTCCTACAAAAAAAAGTTACAATTTTTTTCTTCTACACAGTGTCTGGTCTGGCATTTTCAAGTATCGAGGCTCTTTAGGTGTTCACCTTAAATTTAAGTTTATCAAAGCCATAATATTTCAATAGTGTTAGCAAAACCTTACCAAGCAGTACTTGGAGAGGTATTTACGAAACAGAACTGACCACTTAGTAACTAAATTCTAGCTACACATTATGACACACGGACCTATAAAATGTTCTTCAATGTCAACGTGAATAATAATGCACTACCAAGTGTTTTGAACTTCAGCTTGCTTAATTATTTAGCTCCTCCAAACGTGAACACTGACAAACTGACAAACTAAGATGGGAATTTTTCCTACTATGATAGTAATTTTAACTTTTTCCTGAGTTCTGCATTAATGGACAATGTTCTCTGATACCCAAATGCAGTAAACTCCCGTGACTAATGAGCTGCTGTCTTCAGTCAACTGTGTCATATAATTGCTTGTGCAATAATTTATCTCACCTGCTACTCCACATAATATCCATACTATTGCCATATTACCCTACTTTTATTATAGAAGAATATGATCACGAACACTTACGGTAAACTTGTCCTCCCTTTTCTTTCGGTAGCCATAGGAGTTTTTCCTACAGGAAAGAAAGCAGTTATCAGAACCTTGCCTATAAACGAATGAAAGGCAGTTAGTGAACACAGAAGACAGGAATTCAAATTGTTATTTCATCCATCTTCATTCTAGACAGGTTATTAAAAAAAACGTTTTAGAGAAAATTTTCTAGCAAGCTCATTAAAATAAAAGAACAGAAATAATACAAGTCAGCGTAAGAATACACCGATTACAAATAATTCCTGCATTAAAAGCATCTCAGTCCAGATTACAGCTAAAGCTTAGACAAAACATTTCAATAGCCAAAGTAAATAGTTTAGTCTTTTTTTTTTTTTTTTCTTACATCTGTGCACCTTTTGAAATATGACTAACTATTTTCGATTCAAGTAAAGCCCCTCCAAAACATTTTCAGTGCTTCTCCCCTAGCTCTGCTTCAGGTAAAGCCCCTCTCCCCCCCCCTTCCCCCCAAAAAAACTCAATCATCCAGCAGTTTAAAATTTGCAGTGCATTCTAACTCGGTTTCAATATATTTTCTGAGGTTTCTGTTTGGCTTTTAATATTCTAAATGTAATCAATACTGAAACATCAAAATACAAAATACAAAATACAAAGTACAGATTATTCCTGTATATTTCTGTAATCTATAGTTTGAGCAATCTTGTTTCCTATGTCCTTAATCATGCTTTCATCCACCAGTTATAACACAATTTGGCAAATTAGGTTTAGAGAAGTATTACAATCCTTGCACAAATTCCCCACTCAATTTTGCAATTGTCTAATACAGGATCATCTGCAAAAGACACAAGTTATCTTCCAATTCACTAAGTCACTCAAAATGTGATTTACTTGGAGACAAACCCAGCCATCATTAAACAAAGCTGCTCACTACTTTTATGAAGTACTTGTTAGAACTGCACTGTATTAAAAAAATCCAAGCCTGCTAAATTCTCACATTAATATTGGTGCCACCTATTTTCAGCTCCCCAAGTGGTTAGTTTGGGATTGTTTGTTTTGTGGTGTTTGTTTTTGTTTTAAACTGCATGATGATAATTTTCTTAGTTGCATGTAACTGGTTTTCCTCCCTGCACACCAATCCATTATCTTTTTTGTTCTAACTATCTAGTTTGAGCAAAATTCTTATCTTTCAACTGAAAAAGTTAACAATGAGCACTGCTAGTACAGGTTCAGCAGTGTTGGTCGTGCAGCTGAACAATGGAATAGACAGAAATGCTTCATTAAAGTCTAAATTGCAAAAACCTCCTTACAACAGATGAAGAAAAGGAGGAAGGATTAGATCTTGTAACTGTAAACTGTTCATCAGTTGCCATCAATGAGTTTTATTTGGTAGGAAAGTATGCAAGTACATGTTGCACTTTTTCTATATTTAGTACTTTCTCTGAAGGACTTTCCAGGCTTTTAGCTTTGAGGAGAGACAGTCTCAGTTTAAAACAGTAATGGGAACAGTACTGGTATCACACCTCTATATTAAAAGTAGTTTAGAAGCAGCAATATTGGGTTGTTCAGAGGACAACTACAGACCACTCACCTTCCTCTACCTAATCCAGGAGACGAGTCAACGCTGGTCTGTTCCATCCGTCCCGTTCCTACTTCCCTCTTGGCATAACTCGTGGTTGCATTCTGCATCCGTGTCCTGTTTTGGCCCGGCTGCCGCGTCTGTGGACTCCTGACGCCATTGATTAAACGATCAGCAGAAAAGTTGAATATTGTAGGACTGTCTAGAAGCCCAGGTCCCCTTTCTGCACTGGGTATTGTATGTCGTATATGAGACTTGCTAGGATTCCTATAAATTCAAAAGTCATTTCAACATACGTACTATGAGATATCTTCTGAGGCCTAAGTCTATACACAGAATTCAGAAGAAGTAAGATCTTTAGTCTTTTATTGCATGTTTCCTTTATAAGAATGATAAATATTCATTTTAACAGGTTGTGTGAATTATCAAAATTAACCTTTTCACTGCATTTTCAACTACGGCTTTACTAAAAGTTACTTGAAATTGAAAATCCTATGGGACTAATCCTGCTGATCACATGCCATCATTCAGAATATTTCATCTGAATACCCTAAATCATGGAACAGGCAAGTTCTCAGCTTTCAGACAGTCCATTTACTTTTAGAAACAGTACATCCACTAACCATAGCAGCACCATCTGCCCTTTGGCCTCACTCAACCTAGCAGCAGGTTCAATTTCACAAATATTTTCAAGTTAGCTGGTGTTACTGAAACAAGTAGATTGAAACCCCACACGCTGGATAATAAAATAGTACATAAATTATTTAAAAAATGGTTCAACTTGCCTGTTCCTGGGAGGATACTGTCTGAGTGTAGTCAATGGAGAAGCAGCAGGCTTGAAGGTTGGAGATGTGAACCCATTGATAAATCCAGTATTGGGAAATGGTGTTACCTAAAGAATATATTGGATGCTTATAATTACAAACAGAGTACTGCTTTTTCTTAAATCTGTATTTATGTCATTCTATGCAGGGCAGTACTTGAAAGAAAGTTTGTCCAGTGCCTTGTAACCAACTTTAAAAATGCTGGGTTTTGAGAAGACAGCCACTACGCAGTTTTGACTTCTCATAATTTCAGAGGACTGAAAATCATTGAGTCAAAATTCTTCCCTGTAAGTTAAGCAGCACTCCTATTTCACAGCATACTATGCATGAATGCAGCATACAAAGATACTTCAAAGTCTCTAACCTACACAGATTGTAGTAATTTTTCTTACAGTTTGTATGTGAATCCTTCATTAAAAAAAGAAAAAATAAATAGCGTGAGGAATGAAAAAGGTTCTTCCACATGACATCTTCCTAAATAAAGCCTAGAGAATAAGCGGATGTTAAGTGGACCTGATTCTTTTCACATCTTGCCACTGTATTTTACACATGAATTATGTTGTTGCCTGAAAAAGGAGTATTAGCAAAGTTTTTTTTGGAGTGGGTGCATATCAAAGTCATGTATTAACAACATAGCTCAAAATTTGAAGCATGTTTACAGTAATTTCTCCAACCTCACTAGCACATTTTCTTTTCTTTTTCAAATGTATGAATGAGTTTCGTATAGGAAATGTTATTATTAGCAACAGCAAATGCTTGTTTGCTCCTCCTGAAAATAACTATGATGCAGAACAGTAAGACTTCTATGCAGCATTCATCCTACACTTAGTTCTAAGTGGTGAGGAACAGCTGGGATTAAGATTGTTTCCTAGAAAGGTATCTTTAACTTTGTCTAAACTTTCTTGCAAAAGTTAAAGCAAATGACTGAATGAAAAATAAAATTTAACACCAAAGCTGTCATGTCAAACTACTGTTAGCCTAACCTAGCACATGTGACAGCATATGCTGCCTCAGACTAAAAATAGGCCATTAGGAGTTTAATAAAGCTGTTTTAGGAACAAAGTTTCATCCAAATATTGCTTTAAAGTATCTTCTGCTTTAATAGTTACAACTTCAGTGCTGTAAAAATCAAGGCCAGTAAGGAACTACTGAATCTGAATAATGAAAAGACATTGAACATACTAAAGGAAAACAAATTTAACCTATTGCTTAAAAAGACACTACCAATATTCAACCCTTCCTTCTTTATGAGGATGGGTAATATTTTTGGAGGAAAAACCACAACGTAAGTCTCATTTTCCAATAATACCAAAACCACCAACAGAAGTCATCGGAATCTTTAGAAGTACACTTTTTTTTTTTGCAGAACCACCTAGATCTTTCCTCAAATACCATTAAGTACTTACTGAAGTAGCACGTAGTTTTACAATTCTGAGGACACATGTTGCCACATTGTAGTTTCAGAACTACAACTGTATGCCCGCACTACTGCGTGTATTTAATCTCAAATGAAAGGTGAGACAAAGCACTGTTAAGTGTTTATGCTGAAGCAGAAGAAACTTCTGCTACAACTGCACACAAGTTTCTACATGCAAACTGCAACCCTGTCTCATGAAAACTATTCCTGTGTCATTGTTCCTTATGGTCCCTGTTCTCCTCATAGCTAATTTCTATTCAAATATATAAATACTTCCCAAAAAAGGTTCAAGAAACATCTTATTACATTCATGTACGCAAAAAGCAGCTAACAAACGATACGCTGCAAAAGAGTGGAAGACAAAGCTGTCAGGCAATTTTCTGTTTTTACTAAGAAAGGTATGAGATCTTCAATGCTGGCAAATTGATAATGCCTTTCCCCCAAAGGCCACGACCAGGTAAGGTTTCTGGAATACAAAGAGTTCCAGGATGACATAAGGCAGATGCACACTATACTGGCCTTGAACGTGTGACCAATTAATCTAGGTCTTCTACACCAGCACCATCCAACTACTTTGCTGTCCCGCAGGAAGACTGTGCAACAGGCAGTTTATCAAGAGGAACAACCACATCCATTGTCACTTAATAAGGTGGCTTTCTTTCAGAATAACATTGTTCACTATGCTACCTTGTCTCCTCTGCATTCTTCATACCCCTTAAAAAGCCTTCCCCTGCAAGGGCTCTGGCAGCCTTTCCTGGCTATGAAGTGTTTAGCACACCAAACTTTTAAATTATTTTCCTGTGTACCAAACAGCAAGTTTACTGAAGTTTGTTCCAGAATACTTTAATCCTCTGCCAAAAAAAAACCCTCAAAAGGCTTCTAATTTTGAGCATTGCTAATCTAGTTTCTTTCAGCTGCAAGAAAAAAGGCACTTACAGAGAGGAGAAAGAGGTTCCACGTAGGACAACCTTAGTCTCCCAATCTTTACAGAAAACCATATTCATATTAGCTTTTGTAGGATAATAAAGGCAAACTAAAAGAAGCCAAGGTTTAGTGGTGACCTGGCAGTGCTGGGTTAGCAGTTTAACTTGATCATCTTAAAAGCTTTTTCAACTAAAATGATTCTGTGATTCCACGTTAACCTAGAACTTAATTTCCTGCTGGAAGTTGAAGATACTAAGTTATACCCTTATTTATCTGATTTTGTTAAGTTTACTCAGCAGATACCAGAATTGCTTTTTCCATTATTCATGCACATATTCTGAAGATCTAATTTTAAAGAGGATTTTAACCATTACTGAAAAAAGTCTTTAGTAAAAAATTCTTTCGGTAACTGTTAATTAACAATCTTTAGTAAAGAACTGTCTCAAAAAATAAGAAGTTAGGAAGAGAACTGCACTGCAGTCTGAGACTAGATGCAATTTTCAAATAAGTAATCTTGTAAACCACAGGAAGAATTCTGAAGAACTGTTTTTCAAGAAGAATCAGTATCTTAAAAACTCCCCTCTTCAGGATACATATGCTTCCTACACTTCAAGACTTCGTAAGAAAATAATACCAACTTTGAAAAGAACGGAACTGTTTCATAACCCAGAGACTTACCAACGAAGGATCAAGGTAGCTGTGCGTGGCTGACCAGGTCTGTGGGCCAATTAAGCTGTACAATGGAAACTGCTGATGGGGACTGTATACTGGAGGTAAGTAAAAGGACGTTGTGTAACGCTGCTGCGTGTAGAGGTTCATATCCAGAGGTCTATATCCATTCTTTGGCAAAAATGTGTTTATAGCTATTGCCTTTGCTTTTATCCTTGCCTGCAAAGGAGATTAGATTTTTTTTAATACAGCAGCCTTGCAAATTAAATCTGGATGGTTCAAATTAGCTGCTCTCAAACTTCTACTGGACACTTCTCAGTCACTGCTTTCTCCTTCAAGGAAGGCAGGAACAGCTGAATGCTTCCCTGGCCTGATGCTGAGATGACTATACCGCTGCCAGAAAGGAGGAAAAGGAGAAGTAAAATAGCATGTGCTATATTTCAAAACCCATCTCCAGGTCAAAGGGTTGCTGAGATAGGACCACTTAAATTTATATTAGGAAACCCAGTGTGCCCCACAAAAGCCAGAAGACACACACACACACACGCCCCCAAATAAGCCACCAAGCTCAATTTACCTTAATTGGTTTTCCTTGGAAAGTTTTCACTTCTTCTCTAAGGTATCTGTAAGCCTTTAAAAAGTAATTATAAAGTTTGTCAAACATAATTTAAACAAAGGAAATATAAGTTTTGACAGGCTAAGCCTAACAATAATTCTTGAAGTGTCTGCTAATATTAGAGTACAGAAAACCCTCATATGTAATCTGCATTTGGCAAGATTTAAGTTATCATTACAGAAATGCTTCAGTAGCATTAAAACAAGATTTTAATTCTTATGGTTGAGTCATTTCAATGTATAATCCAAAATATTAATGTTCTTAGTACAAAAAAAAATATATATATAATTTTGGCCAGGAAACCAGGCTATGAAAGCAAGATAAAAATCTTGCAGGGTTATTTTTAATACTGGTGATAGCTGGATATTAGCTGAGGGGAAGCATTACTGGTTTTAGAGGTGTGTTTTTTTCTTTTTAAACTATTATACATTTGTAACGCAGTTTATGATCTGTCAATCCACTCTCATCCCACCCTTGTTTGCTGTTATATTCTAAAATGCTTCAAAAATAGTGTTACCTGCTGTGCATCGGCTTCTGATTCAAATGTGATGAACCAATTGTCATTATAGGCAAACTCACAGTTGATAAAGTTAGGCAAGTTATCTCCTTTGAAAAGTGCTTCAACCTCCTAAGGAAAGTGGTTTTGATAAGAATGGAGAGAAAAGCGTGGGAGAAAAAAAACAAATGGTCAGAAGAAAACGTCAATGTCAAGTGTAGAACTCTGGAACACCAGGTAAGAAAGAAAAAGCACTTTTGGGCTTATAAAACAAAAACTGCAAACTTCAGAACACCTGCAGCAGTGTTGGCTCTTTCCAAGATCCCCACTAACTCGAAGGAATTCAAACAAGCATTGTCTAAGGTCATACTGCAAGTAAAAGTTGCCTGTTCCCTTTAAGTCCGGAGAAGTAAGCTATGCAGGCCATGGAGACACACTTAAGTTTGGCATCAAGTGTAGAAAAATGTCTATTTCTCCTCTGTCCCCAAAACCAGAGAGCCACATGGAAACCCATCCGTACTGCACAGGAGAGGAGAATCCTGCCTTTCAGCAGAAACCTGGAGACACACTTCAACTCAAATGTCTACAGATTCATGTATTCGAAACAGAATTTATGTTCTCAAAAACAATCAGCTAATGTCTACAGGAAAAAAACCAAACAACCCTTGGACTTCATATTTGAGTTAATCTATTTGTGTATTATTTTTTTTTGTCACAGAGTTGAGGCAAGCAGCATCAAAAAGCAATGCAACTTGGGAGGCCTTAGGGTGTAGGAACTTTACTGCTTAAATCAAGCCTGACCATTCTACGCCAGAAAATGTACCCTATTAAAACTGGCCAGTTAATTCTAGATTTTCCCACCTGGCAAATTTAAATAGTGACGTATAAACCACTTCACTTGAGACCACCTCTTTTGAAAATAAAGACTCCTCAACTTTCTTATTGTTAAGCATTGAAGAATGACCACCCGCTGCTAATATATCCAAACTGACGACAGCAAAAAGAAAATCAAAACAAAAAAAACAAACCACCAAAAAACCAACCCAACAACTAAAACTACTAAAGGTTAAACGACTATTAAAGGCTAGGCAGTCTCTGAAAGGTTACATTTCATTTATAAAACTAAAAACAGCTGATTCTTTAAAATTACATATACAGCATATCTAACTTCTTCCCTCCAATTCCTTTCAGCATTTTGTTTCATGCTCCTGTTTATTAAGGCCATTCTTTATTCTAAGTCTTTAAATTGCAGTATTTTTTATTTTTGTATGAAGACTATCAGGAAAAACAACTCTTTGAAAATCTTTATTCCTCCTTGCAAAATTAAATAGAGGAGAAATGAAATATCTACTCATCGTGAAGCAACTGTGTCTTCTCCTTTTTGAAAATTCCAGATGGTTTTAACTATGGCCCAATCATTTTTTTCCTACTCTTTCTTTTAGTCATAGTCTCAGCCACATCAGTGTTGCATTGAGTATCTTTCAAAAGAATCAAGTTCTCCACTCTTACACTCATTCCACAAGCCAGTGGAGATCCTTATCGACTCGACACTTCTACCCTCAGCATTATAGAAATGTTTGAAAAGCTTTAAGTACTTTACCCTAACAAGCTTCAAGGTGCAGCAGTGGCATTTTCCATTCTAAGACTTATCTTCCCTCATCTTTATTTGCTATTTATCCAAGGAGGTGAGTGCTAAGTACATACGGATAAGCCAGAGTCCAACAAAATTACAGTACCTCTACCAAACACAGCGCTGTCAGTTTTCCAGCCTTCTGCACAGCCACAAGTGCTATCAAACACATTTATTAACCAAACACATGCAATAAACTAAGGTTTAGAAATGTTGTTAGAAACTAAGTAACAATATAGGAAGAAATAATATATGTTTATTGAAATCTGGAAGAAATCCAACTTCCACATCCTAAGGGAAAAGCATTCTTTACTGAACAATTAAACACTTACTTCAATGGGGGTAGATTCAGGTACTTCACGTAAAATCACAATACAGCGATTCTGATTTGGCCTAACTTTTTCTCCCTTCTCATCCACTTGGACTAAAGGCAACGCTAAGAGAGAAAAAGCAAACATATATTTTAGCTGTCAGAAACTGTAACAGCTTTGCACACCACCATGCGGCAGAAACAGTTTTACAATGCAAAGCTTTTTATGCTAAACTTCAAAATGCTTTTGAACATTAAGAAACAAGCAGCGTTCACTTCCTCACTCAGTTGGGCATCATCAGCAAACTTCATCAGGGATCTCATCATCCAGATCACTTAAGATATTAAACAGTGTTGGGTCCCGTACCAATCCCTGGGGGACTCCACTTGTGTCAGCTTCCCAGTTTGAGAAGCAGTTATTTACCACCACCCTTGGGGTCTGGCCTGTCAGCCAGTTCCCCACCCATCGCATAGACCACTTCTCCAGACCATAACACAGTTTCTTTAGGAGGAGGCTGTAGGAAACCATACCGAAAGCCTTTGAAAAATCCAGGTAGGCAACAGTCACTGCTTGCTCCATGTCAACCGACCAGGTTACTTTGTTACAGAAAGAGATCAGGTTTGTCAAGCACGATTTGTCCCTGATGAATGTCTTTCCCAATCACATTCTTCATCTGACTTGTGAAAGCCCCCAGGAGGATTCATTCCATAGCTTTCCCAGGGACTGAAGTAAGACTGATGAGTGTATAATTTCCTGGATCCTCCTTTAAGCCCTCTTGTAAACAAGGGTGACATTACACTTCTACTAGTCTTCTGAGATGTCCCTCTGTTTCCATGACTTCTCAAAGATTAGGGAGAGCGGCCTTGCAATGATGTCAGCCAGCTCTCTTAACACCCTTGAGCGGATAATGTCTGGGCCCATCAGTTTGTAGGGGTCGAGCTCCTGCAATAGTTCACAAACCAACTCTTCACCACTGACAGTGGGTCTGTCTTTGCACCAGCTTAGATTTTTGTTCCCAAGCCTTGGAGCCCAACAGTGATGGTAATGACAATTCCGATTCAAGCTGAGCGTTTGATTTTTTTTAACTGCATCTCCGCACACCATGGCAATGCCCTTGTAGTTCTCAACAGGTATCTGTCTGCTTTTCCACCTCTGGTACACTTCTCTTGGTTTTTTAGCAGATTTAGAAGCTCACAGTTAAGCCAAAGGGGTTTCTTGCTCTGACTATTTCCTTCATCTATAATGGGGATGAACTGGGTTTTGTGCTTCCAGGAGAGCATTCTTGAAAGATTCCCGCACTCATTAGCTCCTTCATCCTCCATGAAAGCTTCCCATGGAATCCCTACCAACTGAGCTCTAAGCATGCTCAAGTTTGCTCTTCTAAAATCTAAAACCTTAGTCTTAGGTTAGCACAACTTTCAAGGTGCTCAGCAGGATCCTAAACTCCACAATACTGTCGTCGCTGCAGCCAAAGCTATCACTGAGATACTACAAAGCAGGGTTTCTTAGTTTGCGAGTAGTAAGTCCAGCAGTTTCTCATTCCTAGTTGGCACATGTAACACCTGTATGAGGAAGCAGTCCTCTATACATTCCAGGAACCTGATGGATGACATGCAAGCTCCTGTACTGTTCTTCCAACAGATGTCCGGGTAGTTGAAGTCACCCATAAAGAACCAGATTCTGCTCACTCCAAGTCACACTTTGCTTAAGCAACTCAAATATTTCTTCGCTGGCCTTTTCTCAGTTTGGAGGTCAGTAGCAGATGCCTATTGTAAGATGTCACTTGGAGATGACCCCTCTGATCTTGATGCAGAAGCATTCTATAGACATACTACAATCACCAGAGCTGACTTCTATACATTCAAAGCTTTTATTATAGAATGCAGTGACTCCTCCCCTTCTTCCCTGCCTGTCTTTACAGAACAGCCTACAGCCATTCAGAGCGATCCTCTGCTAATGTGAGGCCCACCATGTCCCAGAATTTAAACTCACATTATTCTCCTGTCCACAGATCATTACTCCGTATCTCAAATGCAAAGTAGCTTTGATAAAACCACAGTCCCGTAATTGTGATGGTTGAAACTGGAAGCTGCTAACTCTAATGTTTTACTGAGAATAAGGATAGCATTTTATTGCAATACATAACAAAGAAGAAAAAAGGAAGAGAGATTGAAAATCCAGATTAATAGTCCTACAGCAATAATGAAAATGCTTTCTGGCATTGAGGGGTTTTTACTTACATCTCAGCACTTCAACAATCAAATCCATATCAGTACTGAGTTTCTTGACATGATCAAGGTTTGCTACTGTCATTATTGGCACATACTGATCACTGTCCATCTGTGATATAAGGTACATGTCACTGGCAAGATTTTCTCTGTCGGGAGAAGGAAAAAAAAGGGGGAGAAAAAAATGTCACCAGATGTAACTTTCGCCAATAAGCTTGAGACAAAACTGCATCACACAGAAAGTGGATTTCTACATTAAATTCCTTTTCAACATTTTCACCAACTCCTCAGTCTGTTCACCTACATTATTTCACTTCCAAGAAAACATGAGTCTTCTTTTGCTTCATACAACAGTACTGGCATCTTCCTGTTCAGGCAGCACATTGCCCCCACAAGCACATACTATTTTTAGGAGTTTATTATTTCAAATCACCACTGATTGTAACTGGTTATGCAGGAGTACACAGATTAGGGATTGTTCTAGGTTAAAAGATGGATTTAGGATGTTTCATCTAGACACAAGTGCTCAGAATAGCTAAGTGCAAGTAAACTGCTTTGATGATCTTTCATCAGTCTATGCTGGAACATGTGTATGATTCAGAGTCTTTTTTTTAAAGTCAGTCCTCAGGTTAAAATATAAAAGGGATCTACAGACGCACACACAAAAACCCTGTTTTGAATCAATTTTTAAATTATTAGCTTAACGCTTACCGAGTGGTTTAAATTACTTGCGTTTCATCTGCAAAAAAACCCTAGTAAGTCATAAAAAAATCACCTGAACTGTAATTTCTTGTAACTATTCTCACTTCAAAACAATATACTTGCTAGTTTATGTTTTAAGCTCAGAAGTTTCCTGCGAACTTTAAGACATCAATACGACACTCTGGATCTTGTGTGTTACTTCCCCTAAATTCTCACCCTTTTCACTCCATTTCAAGAGAAAGCTGAGAAATGTATTAACATACTTCCCAAGTTAGGTACCAGATCTTGTCAGTTTTTCTGCAGTTTGCTCCGTTTAGATACATACATACCTAGATAAACAGAACTCCAGTGTTTTTTTCAGTAATTCTCGTAAATCTTCCTGACCTTCTGGTTGCAACTGTTCATTTCCACCTAATAATTGAAATAATTAAGTTTAAAATTTAGTTCTGTTATATTACACAATATTTTAATGAAGCCATCTTGTCTATTACTGACTGTGTAACTAGTAACGAATTTTCAAATTCAATAGATGTTCATTGTGTATTAGTTAATTGTCCAAAATTGCAAAGGAATACTTCCTAAGGTAGAAAAGAGAAACCGTGTCTGACTTCATTTGTTAACCTCTGTTCTCCAAATACATAAAATTTTAAAGCAGTTTTAGAAGAGCAGCTACCAACACGTCTCCAAGTAAATACTAAAACTGCCTGTCTTCCAGTTTTAAGAAACCAACCAATTTCTAGCTGACTAATCCCTGAGTAATGCAGTTAATACAGCAAGCAAGGTAATGGAGGCACTTCATCTTCCAGCCTCACTCTACATTCCCAACACACTAATTCAGAATAGAGTTTAAAAAATGTAGTTATGAAGTATCAGCAGAATATCAATTAACAATAAATTAACAACAGATACATGAACAATGAACAATCTCTCAGTTAAGGAGAAATTTATTTTTGTTTTTAGTGGATGCTCATTGTTCAAAAAAAAAAAAAAAAAAGATACATTTTCTCTTTTTAAATCAAGTTCATGCAACTATCAGCTTTCTCTTACCTGTTACTAGCTTTCTCTTACCTGTCTGGGTGGTTTCATGCATAGACTCATACTCAGAATGATCAAGAGCCAAAGTGTTCATATCTGTCTGGTCTGACACTGAAACAGCTGGTGAGGGCTCCTGCAGCTCTGTCAGCACTGCATTCTGATGCTTTTTGTCGCCATCACCATTGGCATCCAGTCCTGCAGCGGAGACGACAAACACTCTAAAAGCATTCCTCTGAATCACAGTAACATCACCGTCAAAACTACATGTGAAGTTGCTTACTTATCTGCATTTTTTTAACAGGAAATTAAAATTGAGAAAGTTTTGGGTTGAATTTTACCTTTTGCTTGAGCAACAGCTAGAAACTCTTATTCATACCTTCTTTACAAGAATCTGGAGGTTGATCAGGTATTTCTTCCCACGTTTTGCTCACGCTACCATCAGTGGCACCACTTGCTTCCAAGTGTAGCATATGATTTCCCCACACCTTTGCATTAGGATTTAACTCAGAAACCTTGGTTGACTCCTACAAAAAGAAATGTCTTTGATGAAGCACTTTGTGGATGCACAGCACACACCTGTGTGTTTTTACATACAGTTTCAAATCACAGTATCAGATGTGCAATTTTTTGTGTATTGTCGAGTTTTTTCCACACCTGAACACAACCACCGAACTGCATCCTAAAATTGTTTCAGGTACAAACCCCACGGAATTGTGCAGCACAGAATTCATTTCCCTGATGAAGAAACACCAAAGACAACTAGCCAAGCAGAGCACAATAAAGCAAGTATTTCATTCTTCACCTCTGACAGGCTAACTCAACCTGTACTTGCCCTAGACTTCAGGCGACATACACATTAACTCTGTGTTGACTATATTGTCGTTGTACTTGTTTCTGTGAAATAACATTAAAAAAATAATTAAGGAAGTACACAAGCACAGGGTTTTTTTTTCTGGACACATACATAAACATGTAACAGTCTTAAGAAAGCATTATGGAAAATTGAAAGCAATGAAGTGTGCATGGCAACTTCTGTCATTACTTCGAGAGAAAATCAGAGCAGTAACAAAATAATTAGGTTAGTTTTCCTCTAGTCAGGACAAAAAGAATGAACTTCCAGATCCAACTGAAATCATCTTGGACCAGTCTCCTTTAACCTGGATTGGAAATGGACCCATTTCCAACTGCTACGGAAATATAATGGTCATATATGGTTGCATACAATCATTATATAAATGGCTATATCTGTGCTTCAAAGAAATCGTTCTCTGCAGTGCCAACACGTACAAGACTTTTTTTGATAGTAACATGAGACAGTTTTCTCTTCTTTTGCTAATATTTGAACAAAAAGTTATTCCCTGCCCAGAACATCTTTGATATATTTTAATATAATGATTATCCTGGGAAAGATGATAACATCTCATGATAACACATACTAAAAAAAGCTTATCAAAATTGTGAATTTAAGGATGCTAGGAACATTACAGATTAAGACAGCAACTCCAAAGCTCCACTAAGCTTTAATTGTTCTGAAAAACATGTGCTCAGATAGTCATTGTCATAGTGCACAGAAAAAACATCCAGAAGATCTAAAGAATCACAACTTAAACACATTACTGAATGATACAAAAAAGGCTTATAAAAAGTAGAAGTGTTTGACATAACTACTTGAACAGTAGGGATTTAAAGATGAGAAGTTCCACCAGTTTCCATTTTTAATACAAAGAGTCCCCCAGGAGATAGCAAACTCAGCCTCTAGTACCATCCACTACCAGCACCGCAGCTGCTGGGTGAGCTCGGGGCAGGGGCTGTACCGCAGTCGGTGCCGAGCCCAGTGGTGAGCAGGGGCCTGCTCGGCGGGGAATGAAAAGGAGCAGCTGCTGCCACAGGTCAGCTTTGTTTCTCTCTTGGCCCAGCTCGCCGAGATCCAGCCTAGCTCCTTGCCCACGCTTCTCCTGCAGCCACTCCTTTCTACAGCACTTCAGAAGATCATCTCCGGAAGTGAGCAAAAGGTTTCCTAATTGCTACCAAACAAGAACTTTAAGATTTCAGGAACTCCACAAACATTTCTTTCTACCACTATTAACAGTCTGTAGAAAGTTTTCCTTCCATATAGTGAAGTGTTCATTTCAAGTTCATCTAGCATTGAGAATCTGCAATCAAGATACTTTGCTCAATGCTTTTTACCTTTCACACGAGGTAAATGGAACCCAAAAACCCCAATAAATTAAAAATCAATATGCAGCAACATTCTCAACTACTACCTTCTGCACAGCACTCAGTTTTACAAAGGAAAGAGAGGCCAGATGCAGGACAAAATAAAACCAACATTTTATATATTTAGCTATCTAACGAAACAATAACTTGACTTGGCTTATTCCATTTCCCAGGTTCAGCTTTAAGATTTACCAACAAAGGACTTCTGCAGAATACTTACAAATTCGTCGGTATCTTGCCATCCCCAAGTACCAACATTTGCTGGTGCTAGCAGCTGATACGGGTATCTTCCCACTGCATATGAAGCACCAGTTAAATCTTCAGGTTCATGCTGGAAGTTTTCACTTACTATACATATTCCGTCATTCTTCACGGTATTGTTAGAAATTGTATTATTCCATAAAAAGCCCATCAGATAGTCACCGTTACCGGCAGTAACGGCGTCAGAAAACAGCTGATTTGTCCCATCAGCATCGCCAGTCTGAAGGCTGATGAAATGTGACCATGTTTCAACTTGGGGATTGTGCTCGTCCAGTTCACAGGAGCGCTCGTGGTCACTCGATACATCTTCCATCAGATCTAACGCACATTGCTCACCGCCTCGCTGAAATCCCGCGGCACCAGCAAAGGCACCGTGTATTTCATAGGAAGGAGTAGCAGCGTATTTGTCTACCTGCTTTGGGTCAACAAAAGCTCCGAGCTCTTTGTTTGAGAAAATCTTGTGATCTGACTGCATCTGTTCCCAACTTGTGGTCAAGGCATTCATTTGAGTATTTAATGTGTAACTGGTGTTTTTCAGTCCAGTAGTCTTGGCTTCTAACTCCTTTAAATTCCCCGTGGTAAAAGCTTCTAGATTCCCAGCTGACACACTAAAACCAGCAAGGTTCTCCTCCTCTGGGCAGATGCTGACACACTGTCTTACTTCATTGTCCTGAAGATTACAATCATTTACATCCCACACGCTTTTTTCATGAGGTTCTGACCCTACTTCAGTTAAAGGCCCAACAGAAACTTGGGTGTTCCTGGGCTGTGTCTCTGGACTGGCACAGTGATGTAACTCAGGATCTTCCACTGGCTCATCATGCACATGAGGATATGAATTTTGACACAATGAAGGTAAACAGTTTCGAGCTTTGTTGAAGAGATTACTGCCATCATCCAGATTTTTAGTGTCGTCTATCAGCTTTAAACTCTTGTACATACAATTGTCCAAAGCTACAGGTACAGTGGAGTTTGAGTAAGCACTGTGATCAGGAGTCAAGCCTTTACTGCAATTTAAGATGTTTTTATCATGATCAACAACGTTAGCATCCAAATTCTGTTTCACATTTTCTGCCTTGTCATCAATTATCTCATTTAGGTGAACTTCAATTTTTGTCTGTTTTCCAGATTCTACTACATTCCCAGATATTCTGGCTGAGTCAGTCTCTGCATTCCATTGATTATCCTCTGCATGGAAGGAACAGACACACTGTTGCTCACCTTGTCTACAGTTCATGTCTATTTTATCCATATCCTTATGTTCTACAGACACAGAAGAGACACCGCTTTTATTATCTGAACTTGAATATTTGCCTATTTTACCTTTATTCCCTGATGACTCCTGTGAAATGCAAGACTCTAGGCTGTTTTCCTTTAGGAATGTTTCATCTGTGTTTGTGTTATGTAGTTCATGAGATGGTGAAGTGCCATCGCTTATCCATGACTGAGTTCTGCTCAAGCTACCAGCTACCTTAAGCATGTTACTACCTTTTAGCTCAATGATACTCGCACAGGTATTTTCCTCCACGTCACTATGGTCTGCAACATCAGAGGTCTTGTTTTCAGGGCAACCCTTAATTTGAGTTTGAAAATCAGAACTTTCTTCCAAGTTTTTGTGCATTTCAGTCACATTCAAAGCTTCACAGCTATGCAAAACTGTACCTGTGCATTTCTCTTCATCTTTCAAAAATTCTTCTAAAACGCTGTGATGTTCACTAGAGTCAGGTGCAAATGTTTGGCTATCACCATATGTTGTTTGAAAGGTTCCCTTTTCCACATTTGACTTGACTTCACTTTCTGGGTTTAGGAAGTAGCCTTCTGCAGCGAGTTTTTCTAAATGCTGACTCACCAAAAAAGAATTATTGTCCATCCCACATAACTCTAATGATAATTGACAGTTACTCGTCATGTTCTTTGGCACCTGTTTAGCATTTATTTCCCTTACAATACTTGAGGGGTGTCTACTTAAACCGATCGGTGCAATCTCGGAATCATTACTTCCCTCACTTTTTCCTGAATTACATACTCCAGTGTTCGACAATACACTGGAAATACAATCATTGTGTTTCATGCTTTCTGAATTAGGGTTGTGTCGGTCCCCTTCAGCACGAGTTGCAAATTTTACAGAATCACAAGCTCTGTGGAGTGATTCATTCCAACTGACAGCATTACCTGTGGTAGATACTGCCTCTTGTTGATTTTCTGGGACAACATCATATACTTTGGCTTTTAAACCACCTGTTACTCTATTGTCCACATTTAACCTGCTAGCCAACAAGTTATCATAAGACTGGATGTCTATGCTAAAATAGTGCTTTGTTTCCTTTTTCTGCATGTTTGAAGTATCCTCTTTTTTATACTCAAACAGTTTTTTCTGTGAATTATGCTTAGCTTCCACTTGTGCCAGTTGCTGTACTAGAAATTCCTCCCCAGTATCTAACGGTTGTGCCATGCTGCACATTCCTTCATCAGTAACAGCTGAGTTATCTATGTCTGCTGCAGGCTCTTCATGCACAGTAGCTGGCACCTCTTCATCCCCTTTCAGATCTTCAGCATCTACAACACAAATACTGTAAAACTCCCTATCTTTTGTATTTTGTCTGTTGTCTACATCAAGATAGGAAAATACTGGAGGTATCTCTCTACATGAATTTGAAACTTTTTGCAGGCAGTCACTCTTGCTGTCTTCAACAGTTATTGTTGTTTCATTCTGCCTTGAATTGTCACATGCAACCGTGTGATCCTCCAGAAAATTTCGGTTCAAGGAAATTTCACCCTGTAAGCCTTTTTCTAGGATGTCTGGTACATGTGGAGTAGAAATATGATCAAAAAAGCAATGTTCTTCTGCAATTACATTTTCATTATTAATACTGCTATTACTATTTTCTGTATTGTTCATGTGCTGACCATTACTATTAGATTTTTTAGGAGCTCCGTTTTTAATAACTTTAGCTTTCTTATCTTCACTTTTCTGCAGATTTCCGTATGTACTAGAGACCTTCAGGAGGTGACTAAAGGAATTAAAGAAGCTGAGAGGTCTGCCATATGTTCTCCTAGAGGTCTCACGGGGAGTATTCTCCACGGTTTTGGATGCCAGATATTTTGCTTTTCTATCCCAGAACCCAGATTTAGAATTTGATGCTGCACAATCATGGCTACGAACGCGTTCAACGCTGACTATCGCAGCTGCCCCGTTAACCGTCCTTCCCACTGGACGCAGACCCTGCCTTTCCACAGTCCCTAAAATTGAAGATAAAGTTTTACTTATCCTTGACCGTGTTGCTTCCTCTTCTACAGATTTTTGTAACAAGCTGGTTTTCTCCTCCTTTGTGCTGTTACTCAATTCCTTACTGAAGCAGCAGCCCATGTTTACTAAGCAGTGTCAGAGGAGTCTTCTCATTGCAAATCCCCTTCCTCTATACACTAAACTTTCTACTGCTATGGAGGAGGCAAGCTAACACCCAGGTGCCAAAAATAGCACGCTTTAAAACCATGCAGGGGTTCAGATGTCATTGCCACTCAAAGTCCAAATCCCAGTTGCTGAGCAATGTTGTAGTATTTCATCATACGCGCTGTAATATTCATGCCAAATAATCTTCCTAATGAGATTACAGTCTGTTTACAAGCATTACCAAGTCTTACAAACTTCTACTGTTTTAATTTCCTGAAGAGTTTCCTTCATACAAATCATTAAAATACTTAAACGACATTGTTCCCAGTGCCCGTGAGTGCCTGCCTTCACGTCTGATACCACTCCCACTTTTCCATACAAGGATAAATGCATTTTGGTTTCACATGTTCAAATCTGATTTGTAGACCAAACTAGTGGAAGCTATTAGATCAAACACATTTGGGATCGTTTTCTCCTTCTCCTCCCTTCCCCCAGAGCTGAAACTACAGCAAGATTACTTCTTTAGGAAAAACAGGCTAAAGATAGATAAGACCTCATGTATTCCATTGAACAGTCATTGTATGTTATCAGAAGCTAATTCTGTTCCAAGTCTTTTTTTACTTCATTATCTGCATTAAAAAAACAACTACCACATAATCCCTCGGTGACTTACAGCACTGAAAGGGGCCTCAAGATCATCTGGCCATTTTACGGTACTGTTGCAGGATTAATTATACTTAACCTCCAAAAAGTTTCTGCATTCTTCTACAAAAGCAAAAACTCAGATGGATTTAAAAGGTAGTTTGACTAAATGCTACTTCTCCCAACAGTCTGTCCCCAGTGTAAATTTCCTTTGTTGTACATAAATAGACTTCTTTCTGGCCTTATGACAGCTAGAACATGTTTACACACATATATTTAGATATTGGAAGACTTCTTCTACTGTAAATCCCTTTACTTGCTGAAAAAGTGGTTCTGTTTCTTCAAAGATAAAAACCCAATTAAAAAACTGAAAGTACCAAACAATGTTTTCAGCTCTAAACAAGAGTTGTTCTTACTTGCCTTTACATAACCTTACACCACTCAGACCTCCCCTCAAATTCATTGCTATTATTTCAGATTTGGACCCCATCCTTCCGCGAGCTTGCAGACTGTACTGCTACCACACCACTCCCATTACTTAAAAGATACTGAAAACAGTTTGAAAAGAAAAGACAAGACAGATCTTTAACCCTATTTCGAATATTCTTCCAGCTGTACACTGAATCGAGTGCTGATTTTTAGCTGGTTGCGCACCTTATGGCAAATTTAGTCATGATGTACTTGAACTAGAGTTTTATGTTGGCCTGGCAACTTGCCCTCATTGCATTCCTGTAGTAGCACACATGGCTACTAGGGCTAACTAAAGTAGTTCCCTTTCAACTAATAAGTAAGAGATCTGTTTTAATTTCTACTGTAAACTACACTTGCAGGGTAAAGGCTGCTTAACAGACAGATATTCATGCTCTAATATTCCACTAGCATTGTTATGTATTTTTTTTTTCATGATTGTCATTGTGACTTACTTTACAGCTGCTTTCATGGCAAGTCATACAGCCTACATAAGGCTTAAGGTACAATTCTGTCTTGTCTGTGTTTTCCAGATGGTCCCCCTCACCACAATACTGCAAGGTTTCTGCTTTGTTTCCAAAATACCAAGGGAAAACACACAAAACTAAATCCACCTTTACCAGAGAAGCCCAGTCACTTTTTCCTTTCACTCTCCTTCACTTCCGACAGAAAATCCACTAGAAATAAATTAAGCTTCAGCTCCTCTTTTACGCATTCATATCTAGTTAGTAAACTAAGTTCACATCTCTTCAGAGTGATGAACCAAAAGAGAAACAAGAATTTGTTTCCTCATCACCTCAAGATTGAGAAAAAAGCTGATGCTGCACTGAACTACAGAAAGTAGAACCAGGCTGGATTAATATCAGATAGCAGGGAATATATATATCTAAAAAAGCAAGTTCTTGTTATCCCAAACTGTTCACAATCTCATGAAAATAACTTCCATATACAAGGCAGCAGTGAGCAAGTGCAAAAGCACTAGAAATGCAAATGTTTCACTGTAGTCTGCAGTACAGTCACTACCAAGTGCTCCTGCAGTACCAGTAGTAGAGCATTTAGCAGCATAAAACAGACCGGAGGTGAATCGCTCGTCTTCATACAGCGGGAAATGCTTCTGTTCTCCAAAGCTTCGGCGAGGTAGCCGAGTATTTATGTTGAGTCATTTCTTATCATAATTCTCTTTACAAACACTCTGTGTAACATAAAAGTGTACAAAGCTATAATATAGCTGCCAATGTAGCTTTTTCTTCCCAGATAAGTGTAGGACAAATTAATTACAAAAGCAATAAAAAAAAAAGTAGTGCTTTAGATTCTTGAACACAGGTTAGCATGTATTTAAATGCCATAAATTTAAATGCCATAGGCAGACTCAGATTTGTACACATGAAAGAACCATCCTGGCTACTTTCAGGTGAAACCTCCTATTCACCACTAAGTCTGTGATATATCCCCTCCTCAGCAAGCCTGCTTTGAAACGGCAAAGAAAGAAAAGAGGAAGACTATTCTGCTTCCCCAGCTTCGCCAGTAGGCACATCAAAGTGCCTGCAGATAGATTGTTGGTAAGGGCAGGAAGTCTGGTGCATCATTGCTGCCATCTGCTGCATTTTCTTTAATTCTCCCGTGGGACAAAGTCACTCAGCATGCTTGGATCCAGACTCAGAACTAAGCCAAGTCACTCCTCTCTTTAGCATTCCCTGGAACCAAGTACAGGGAAAGGGGGAGGGAGTTACTTATTATAGTTTTTCTTTTTTTGAAGAAATGCCACAAGTAAACAATGCAAATCTTTTTAATGTCAGCGTAGTGTCACAGTAATACCTGCAAAGTTTACAACTAGGCAGAAAACTCCCTCGTCAGGTAAACAAGTAGCAAGAGTTTTGTCTCTGATTCAACTATTACTAACTATGTGCTTTCCAGAGAGGAACTAAGTGCCTTTAAGTGACGGACCTGGGCAAAGTCCACTTTTCCAGTGCCTTAACAAGCACTTCTGCTATCAACTAATGGGGAGAAAAATGAGTGAAGCTGTTTAGGCAAGCAGAAACTCCTTCCAGTTTTCCCATACCCTTCTCCTTCTGTGAAAAGGCACTTTTTGTACTTGTTCCTTCGGTTTTATCTTGAGGGTTCCAAGGATAATTTCTATTTTTAAGCACCTATAGTGCACATTCTTTACGGCACATTTCTCAATGACGTTAATTGTGGCATCACCATAAAAAAAAACAACACAGAAACACAAACAAAAAACGCTCTGGCTAAGCTGAACGCTGCCACTTGACTTGAAAAGCACTTTAAAAGAATTTGTGTTCTGCCCCTTTAGAGCCCAGCTCAACTAGTGGGCAGATTTTGTTTGTTTTGGGGTTTTTTCCCCAATATAGATTTATTTTGGTTCTGATGCATTTTTCATCTACACAAAGCCTAAATAGGTTTTCCCTCTCCATGACACCAAACTGCTCTGAAGTAGCACTTTCATAACCTGAACATTTTTTTTAATAAGTATTTCAGTCCTATGTACTGCACACACCTACACAGAAAGGCAAGAAATCAACAAGCTTATGAACAGGAGCATACTTATTTATTTACTTTCATTTCTACATGCATCTGTTTCTCGCCAAGGAAAAAGGGTTTATCCCATATACAGTCTTAAGTTTTAAAATATAGCCTAGCTTTAGAGTTACAATAGCACAAGCTAAAAACAGTCCCTATAACCCAATATCTAAGTTCATTATCCTTTTTCTACAATAAAGTCACGCAACCATAACTAGTCCTGAAGAAACAGTGATAACTCTGCACTCCGAGGCCATGTCTGATGTCATGGCCACCACCAGTTACGGGAAAAGAGAAGAGCAGCATCACAACAGACATCACAACATCACTGCTGCAGGTTTTTGGAAACAATTGGTCAGATTGCTTAACTTTCCCTCCAATACCTGAAGGTTAAACGGACTGTTCAGTGTTTAAATAGACATCTTAAACATGAAAGCAATTAAACATTAGCATTAGCAGCCATCTACAGCACTTTCCTTATGATCTAAATCTACAATACCGTGACTGAGTGAACACAAAGCAGTATTGCCCCTTCGTGATGCTGATCCTCTACATGTTCAGTTTAAGGTCTGCTCCTCCCATCTTTCATTTAAAGCTATTCATGACCTCTTGAATTATTAAATATGACCTAAACGTTGTACAAACTGCTACTTAACTCTTAATTGGCACATACTGTATGTAATACTGTGTACTGTCAAATGATCAGAGTATTATAAGCTATCTTGAATTTTCACTAAACTGTTACACAAGATCATATATTAAACTAGTAAATCTAATTTCCTCAGTCCTTTCATATTCTATGAGGGTTATTCTTGAATGGGTTGGAAAGGATTTTTGAAGAACGTAAACTAGCAGCTCTAAGCTTCAGATGTCCTTCCACACTACTTTCTATGAAAAAACATTTTAGGAAGTACAATTAAGTTCCATCTCAAGTTTTCTGACTTGCTAGCTATTTTTCTTGTCATCAGAACCAGCAATATGACTGAATTTGTACTTACAGTACCTGTAAGCATTGACAAAAATAGTACACCACATCGGTCTGAATTCCCATTAAGAGAACTCCATGGCAGCACCTGACAATTATTCAACTATGGAGTGAATGGAAGACGCTCATACTGCAATCAGATAGCAAGTTTTAAAAGTCCCACGGTAATATCCTCCACTGGAACACGCCAACGTTGGCAGAACTTGTTGCCAGTTGACAACAAATTTCCAGATTCGGTCTTCGATTCAGCCAATCAAGGAAAGAAAGTTCTCTGGTCCTTGGAAAGTGCTCTAAGAGGTCACAGCCAAATGCAGGCACAGCAGAGGCAGAGTTTAGGATCGATGAGAAAGGAAAAAGACTGTGCCTTTCGCACTAAAGGTTGGTCAGGTCCTTTCTGGCAGAGACAGGCCATATACACTACCCACTTGGCCTCCTCCCTCAGAAAATAACCCCAAATTTTGAGCAGCAAAGTGTTACTGATTGAAAAGGAAACAGAGAAGTGAGTCAACAGGGAGTGAAACATTTCTTAAACATTAACCTTCCTGGGTCCAGTTTGACAAGGGCTTTCTTGGAAAGAGTAACTGTCAACCAGAATACAAAGAAATCCAAACCAAACCAATGACAGATCTCACCTGAGGTGACAAAATCTGCCTCTAGCTTAAAAAAAAAAAAGCTGGAAATACCATCATATTTAACCCCCAAATTTATCAAAGCTAAAAACTTGCTAGTATCCTCTAAATCATCTATCTCCTACTTGTAAGTGTGAGCTATTCACAAGAAATTTAGGAGGATACTCAAGTTGCTAACTTCCCCTCAAACAACTTGCATAGAAAACTACTGAAATTCTGCTGTTTAATAGCCAAAAATAAGCCAAATTCAAAAGGAGCTGTTGTTGGAAATGAACCATATTAGGCTTGGGATCAATCAATCCACATTAGGCATCAAATAGCATCTAGTTTTAGAGTTACTTCAAGGTAGAAGAAATGACTTCGCCTCCCTTCACCTTTGAAAAGGGCCCCACACTTCAAGGAAGATCTTGAGGTGCTGGAGCAGGTCCAGAGGAGAGTGACAAGGCTGGTGAAGAGACCGGAGGGAAAGTCTTATGAGGAGAGGCTGAGGGAGCTGGGGTTGTTCAGCCTGGAGAAGAGGAGGCTCCGGGGGGACCTTATCACTCTCTACAACTAACTGAAGGGAAGTTGTAGTCAGGTGGAGGTCAGGCTCTTCTCCCAGTCAACTAGTGACAGGATGAGAGGGCATGGCCTGATGCTGCACCAGGGGAGGCTTAGGTTGGATATTAGGAAGCACTTCCTCATGGAAGGGGTGATTAAACACTGGAATGGACTGCCCAGGGAAGTGGTGGAGTCGTCATCCCTGGAGGTGTTTAAGGAAAGATTGGATGTGGCACTCAGTGATGTGGTCTAGTTGATCTTGTGGTGTTAGGTCACAGGCTGGACTTGATGATCTCAGAGGTCTCTTCCAGTCTCAATAATTCTGTGAAACTTAGTAAACAAGTGACCTCTGTGTCATTAACATAACCAGCTTTGGAAAGTGATTTCTGAAGAGTTCCACCATAACAAAGTTTTCATTTTAATTCAGTCACTACTGACGATCTGTTTAATATTATTAATATTAGAAGTAAAATCGAAATCATAGAAATAAAAGTTTTGTTCCTGTCAAAGAAAACAGACTGACTAAAGTAACAGTTAGGAAAACGTATTTACTGTTAATATTTAAAGATATAACAAAAAACCCACTTATCATCACTTCAAAATTAAGACTAGCATACAGGGAGTTATTTTTCTAGGATCTACAGAGATGTATCAGAACTTCCAGCAGAAATTCTACAACTTTCCTCACAAACTGCCACAAAAGCACTTGAACTGGGTATCACCGGATCCTAGTACAACAGCACAGTCAAAAGAGCTAAGAAATGTAATTCATCAAATTTAAGTCTGTTGGGAAAAACAAATAAATAAATAAATCAATAAAAATAGGAGAGAAGACTCCTAGCAATCTCCCTAGATACCAGGGCAGTCTGGCCCCATATCAAATAAACACAGACAAGAATCTGTACCTTTGTGCAGTCTAGACCCCGATCTCAAAATAATTAAGATATGTCATAAACAGCAGGTGATTGCCAGTTAACCTGAAGCATGTACTGGCAAAATGCAATCGAGTCAGGATGTCACAAGTTTTTCTCCTTCCTATCACATTTTTGGAAAGACAAATAATATCTTAATGATTTTAGTTTGCTAACTTCTTCCTGTACTCCATGAGGTTTTTCTCAAGCTATAGCCTTATTCCCAAAACTTGCAAGTGAAGTCCTGAAACACTTTCAGAATACACTTGTGCAAGCGTGCTGTTGTGAAAGGGACTGTCTCGAAAACACCACTTCTAACAGCATATACCACCAATGAGTCCTGTCCAACAAATTGACCTTCTGATGCTGTGCACAGAAGAGGATGACACTGGTATAAGTTTGAAAAGCTTAATAAGCTACAGGTCTCATCTTTCTGGAATAAAATATTCAGCAAAGGAAAAGTTTTAATCTAAAAAGAATTAGTTAATCAAAAGACACCACTATAGCACTGATATTGAAAGAAATGGTTACCCTCTCCAAGTAAGTATGAAATAACAGAAATTAAGATTTTGATCTGAATTTACATGTAACTTTATAAAAATTCTAGTACGTCAAATTAAAAGGATTTGCATCAATGTGAAGACTAAGCAAACCACCATTAATACTAATGCACTTGCTGAAAGTGCACTGACAGCTACAAGCTTCTGAAGAAAATCTGCATGAGTCTCCTACTCAAGCTTACACACTGCCTTCTTGGAATTAATGCCTTGAGTACACCTAAAAAAAAAAAATAATCACAAATGCTCAACTTCCAAAAGTATGGCACAAAAGCCCATTTGACATTTTCCTCTACTGTCAAATAGACAAAATTCACATCTGAAAAAGGTAAAACAGAGCAAAAGATTGCCCAAAATAAAAAAAAAAAAACAACAGGGAGAGAGGAGCAAACAAAGGAAAAGCCCACCAGCTTGCTTAGGAGAGAAAAGCACAACTTTGGAGTGTTGTTCAAAAAGGTCCTTGGTGCTTGCTGCAAGGTAAGCCGAAGCAGCAAGCATCGGGTATTCAGCACAGCACATACTAAGTGCCCAGCAGATCATACACTGAAACCCTTCCAGATGTCCAGAGGAAACATTTCTTCTGATATACAGTTAACAATCACAGGTGAAAATATAATGTTGTAAGTAGAGCTTACACATAGGCCAAGTATTCAATCTTCTGGAAGATACATGTAGCATTTACTGCAACACATATACACACAGTAGTATCTGCTGTACAATCTGCCAAAAGCATCCCATGAAGTTACTTACTGGATCGTGCACAGTAACACAGAAGCAGCAGCATGTGCTACTTGGCAGAACTGACTAAACAAAATTCCTGTTTGAGAATGCAACTTCCTATTTGTATGGGTTTGCCAGTTTTCCAGTTGCAGATCCACACCAAATGCGTTTCCCGTAATTTCCTCACAGGTGAATGTGTGAGCTAGAACCTAACTCAAGATCAGTACTAGGATTCCTGCATAGTTTAAAAAGTCCTGTACTGTACATCTATGCAAACTGCTGTAACCTGCAGTTCATTTAAATCCCCTGTACGGCTGGAGAAAAGTTAAGTTGACTCTCCTCCTCGGTATGAAGAATTGGCCACCTTCCAACAGCCCTGTTCTAGCATTCTGTGTTGCAATGCTATCAGTCAACTGTTTTCTAAAGTGTTCTGAGATAATTTTGACTAAAACAGCATTAAACCGTTTCACGCAACACTTATACTGGGAGAATACGTAATTCTAATACTTACTAGATGAGAACCGTCTTTAACTTCTTGTACTTGCTGCACCTGCGGTTCAGCCACAACTTTAGTGTCCTGATCAGAAGTCATGAGCTGTCTGCTTTTTGGCTGCTCAGAGAGAACTTTACTGGTCACCTTTGTACGCTGCGGAAATAGGAAGACAAAAGATTCTGTAAGTGGTTGTTGAAATTCCCAAGAACTCACAGCCATTCCAGACATGTCACGCCGATTCAGACCATAGAACATCCACGCAACAGGGTCAGGATTACCCTTTGGAGAGCAGGCTATGGCAGAAGGCGAGGATAAAGTGATCTTGCAGATCCGCTCAGCTCCCCGTCACTTGCTGCCTCGGAAGTGCAGACGAACACTTGCCACAGCACCAGGCAGGGAAATTCCACTGGGAAAGTTTCACTTGATTCTCACCTTAATTATTCAGACTGGTTTTCAAGTCATGACTTTTTCATACCACCTGGTAGACTTACTTAACTTATTAAGACACATATAGTCACAAACCAACCTTTGTCTTCTACAACTACTCTGACAGTCACTTAATCTTAGCAAATTTTAAGCATGTTGCAACAGTTCTGCCAGATTAGTAATGCTCAACAAGTTGTCCTGCTCCATCATCCTAAAAGGTTATTTTATTTGATTAGACAAGTAGAAAACTGAGTAGAGTTGAAAGTCTGACAGCAATTTTGCTTTGAAATTTGATGCTATTATTTAATATTAAGAAAAACTCCAAACAACTGGTCCTTTAAAAACAGGAAAAGCTTATCTAAAGCAAAGCTCAGAAAGCAAACACTGGGGTGTAAAAATCAGAGTAATTTTTTAATTAATCTTTTAACAAAAGGACTATGAGTAATTTGTAATATGTTTTTTGAGTGACTTCTTCAAGTGGAAATTCCAGCACTTCATCTGTAATGTGTGAGAAATTTGTTGCCTTCAAACTGGTGACACCAAACTTCTGGGTGAGATTCTCTATAATCTCCTTATAAAAAAAAAAAGTAAAGATTTACAGTACATGGAAGGATGTAAGGTAACTGTACAATTCCATTCTTTAACAGCATAAGCTCCTTTTAGGGTATGTTGACTCCGAAAGACAGAAGTATTTCTTTCAGTCTATGGCATTATGGCCTTCCGTGGAATATCCTCTACACTACATTTCCAAATGGACAAAAGCAAAAGCCTTTCATATAACTGACCAAATACATTCAAAAATTTTCAAGTAAAATTATGGCAGTCATCTCTGAACTGATTCAAGCACTTGTACTGTAGGATTAGGTAGAATATAAGATATTTTGGACACACAGCTGAAGAAACAAATACACTGACATCCCTAACAGGACAAAATATTCAGCTTTGGTGAACAGCTGCTTATCACTTCATGTTACTGATGTAAAGTCAGCACGAAAAACACGTTTTTGAAAGAAACACATGCACTGGGTCACTGTAACACCCCTGGAAGTTTGGTTTGTTTTTTTTTTTCTCCTAACACCCTGTCTCTCACTTGGAATAGAAATTATTTAAGTAAGGGAGAAAGGACACAGAAAAAAACAGACAGGAAAAGAAATTAAAAAAATATTCTGCCTCTTACATACAGTGTTACACACACAGATGAACATACACAGAATTTACATGGCAGAAAGCCTAGAATTCATTCAGGATGTTGTATTTTGTAACATAACAAAAAATCATCCTCAGGATGAAAGCAGTTCTTCAAAAGCAAGTATTAAATAGCTGGAATCTGTGTTGCTCAAACCCACGCATGAGAAGCTGTACGCACATTAACACTGCAGAAGGTGTGTAAGCTTCCTGGAGAATGCTTCTGTTCAAATTCTTTAGAGGAATGGATTTTAGCCTTTTAAAAATTTGGATATTTTTCTAGAAAGGAGTACAAGACTTACACATTTTGTGTTCGTCGTATAGAATCTCCACTGCTGTTCAGATTAACCTTGAGCACAAACGCTAGTCCAGCTCCACAAACTAAAGTCTACTTGTCAGAAAGACAAAGGTATTTCAGCCAGCAATGATGTTATCTACTCAGCATTTTCACCCCCAAATCAAGGGGGATCAAAGAAGGTGGTACTTCACATCCTTCTGTGTCCCCTGCTTATCTCACACATTCGCACTCCCGCCTAGGATCAGAGTGTCCCCAGTCACGCTGCAATCTCTTCCATCCTCTGGTATGTAGTGTTAGCACCGGTACTTTGTAAATTTAAAGATTGTGGAAGGAAAACAGCTAAGATCATATGAGTCTAACAACAAGAGTAAAGTTCCACTACACACGTCCTTTAAAGCATTTGCTGACTGGCCATCAAGCACAACGTATTCAGCTAAATCATTAATTTTGGCTGAGGGCAGACAAGTCGTTAACCAACTTGATAGATAACACATGACTGCAACGTGCACCTTGCAACTTCAAATTTCTTGGGCAAGCCACCAGCAATCAGAGCAGCCCATCATCCTACTGCTTTTCAGAAGTCCTTTAGATGAGATTACACAAGATGCTTATCACAGGCTAGGTCTAGATTGAAGCTCTAGGTGACTTTATTTGGATTACTCAGACTAATAACCATACTATTAGTTACACAGATTTGTTGTGATACACACCACACTAAAGCCACTCGCCCTGTGAACAAATTATTTTTAATAACTACAACGCCAAACCCATATATTTAAGTTGCATTTTGATCATTAAGGATCAAAACGGCTCTCCAAACGAGTGAGATGCTATTAGAATTTGTTTAAAGAAGATACTCAGCCTGTCTTCTAAGTCTTGTGCTTTTAACAGCCATCAGCTATTGCCTTTCTGCAAATGGTTACAGATGTACAGAATGTACATTTCCCATGTACAGAAAGACCCCAAATACAGGGGCAGTTTTCTTTGCAATTTTCTCCACTGAGTGTGTCACACGGCTCTAAGTCCCCAGAACGTCAAGTGCCCTGCTGCAAAATCCCATCTGCTGTGAAGTACTTCAAAAGGACCTCACATGCAGGGCTGTACTGGAAATTTAGTGTCGTCACCTTTTCCAACACTGAGTTGCGACTCACGAGTCTCTTAAAACACAGAACTTATATGACTGCAGGCTTCCATAACTATCATGTCAGAAAATACAGTCTTTGTGGAAAAGGCACTGTTACTTCAGGGAGAGAAATAATACTAAAAAAACAAAAAAAAAAATGAAAATCACAAAATGTTTAAGGCTCCTCACGGCATGTGCTTTAGCATGTTGTTCATTTGTACCAACAGCTGTCTTCTCACACAAGCTTATTTACAATCAAGAGGTGACGGCACTAGAAACTACAGATCAGGATTAATAGTCTGGAAGACGTTTATCCTCTTGATGCTAGTTTAATAATCAAATTGGTGAGCAAGTTAAACGTGGCATTTTAACGCAGCAATAAAAATTATCATCCCACTGAAGAGTTAACTTGCCCATCACTTTAAAAGATACACTGAATTGCTGACTGATAAACCACATCTTTGCATAAACACACACTGCTGCAATAACCAGGAGACATTAAAGAGAAAAACGCAAGTCGGCAGACTCGTTTGGGATAGAGATGGCAATACCTATGGCAGAATATTGAGCTGTCAGAAGTAGACTGCAATTTTGTCATTAAAGTTCTTAAAAAATCAGAATACTGATTCTAGTGTATAGGAAGCAGATTGACAAAAAAAAAATCCACGTCTACAGAACAGTCTGCATTTACAAATTGATTTAGTAGATAATACAAAACTGTGTACTTCTATTTCAGCTCTGTAAACACATAACAAATCTTTATTTTTCTTTCTGGCTTGCCATTCAATCATCACAGAGTAATTAGTCAAGTTCCCCAACCTTGGATATATCGTCTGAAGAGCAAAGTTACTCTCAAGACACACAAACACTTACTTCCACATCTACCTAATCCATGAGCAACTGCATGGATTTTACTGAGGCTCATCAGAAGCAGTCTGAACTTGGTTTGTAAGTAGGCAAGACACATCCCCAGAAATGGAAAATACAGGTAAAAACATAGATCTTTAGAAACATTCAACTATGAAGTCCTTACTGTCCCCAAAACTCTAACACGCTGCTCAGTCTGCTAAATTAGTAATTGCAACAGGAAGGGGAAGAGCACATTAATATAGTTGTACTCTCGTTAGGACAAGGATGATGGGGGCAGAAATTCTTTAGTTACACTTGCGCAGATCTGTCCCTGTGGGCACCAGGTCAGCAGTGGTTCATCTCCCAAGTGACGCAGGTAGCACATATTTCAGCCTACCGGTTTCTCTCTGCAACATCCACAACCACTTTCACAAGTAAGAAATTGTGGCACTTTGGTTGGTTGATTTTATTTGTTTTGGTGGTTTTTTTTCGTGTGTATTTTGAGGTTTGTTTGTTTGCTTTGGTTTTTTTAAAGTTGACAATATAGTTCCTTAATAGCAAACACTTTCAAATGCATTTTATTACAGGAATTCCATCATTTCAGAAGATACCAGATACAACCCAGCAATGGTCCAGAGAATGACTCTACAGATAAGTGCACACAACCACGTGATCATGCTTGTCTGGGTGCCAAGCCAAGCAGATGTGGGACTGCTCTCATCCAAAAGCCACACGTGTGCATTACTGCAGTGTCAACATCAGCCTAACCTTTACACTGCATTTTAGTTCAGGTTTAGGTATCTTCTAGTAACGGTCGAGTTAATGTTCAACTGTCTAAAGATATTTATATACACGTTGCATCCACAGACACCACATTCTTGCAAATAGCTTGGAAGAGACATCTACTCAACTGTTATATAGTCAATAAAATCTCTACTGCCCCCGACCAGCGTCCCAAAAAACTCCCCATTCTCCTCCTTTTGTTAGTAGCCATCTCTAATTTTTCTAATTTCTACGCAAAGCGTGCTTTTATGCAGCCTGGTTTGCTGTCTAGAGTTACAAGAGTGTGAGTAGCAGCAGCATTCTCTCAATCACGCCAGATAGATCTGTTATTTAAAAACATGCAAAACCCCAAACAATGCTCTAGGGCTGAGATCTTGCCTGCCAACTTTCAGCCCAGAGTAATCAGCCCTTAAAAAGAGATTTACAAATGCAAGTGCTGACAACTAACTTTCACACTGCAAACAGCAACACCATAACACAAAAAAGCTAACTACAATAAAAGATCTTTTCATTGCTCTTCCAGCAGGCACAAACAAAAACAGATTTGAGTTTGGCTTTCCCTGCAAACATTTTAGAAACATTAAAGACAGATTATGATAAACTTTTCACAAGAACATACATTTCCAGTAACATGAGAAAGACTGAAACGTTTTCAAAGCAGAGGTGTACAGCTTAGCTTAAGCCTCATAACAAACTTCCCATAGCAGGCCAGAAGCTCTCCTTTCCCTGTCAGAGATAAGGTACTTTCTCACCATCTTTCACACCCTTATATATGCACAAGGATCACAACAGCCAGCAAAAGTAATCAGAGCTACCACTGACCTCAGCTTTGAAAAAGAGTTTTAACAGCTGCTGACTGCATCAGAGTTGATATGAGAAATAACAGGTGCTGCTTCCAAACGTATGCTACTGATTTAATACATTAACTTCAGTTTAAACAAAGTTTACCACTCTTTCTTAGTTTCACGCGTGTTTTGAATAGTCAAGACACATGTACTATGTCGAGTTAATCGCGTTCTCAGTCCAGGTAAAGCTGCTAACTCAGATACAGGACAGTTGAGCTTATAGAGCATCATCAAGAAAAACAGATAAACCCTAATTCTGAAGAGCTGCAAGTTTCCCTCCACCTTAGCGTTAGGAGCAGCGATACAAAGTAGAGCCGGCAATTTTAATCAGCTGGCTGTTTCAGAAGACATTCAAAGAAAGGTTTCAGATGTTAATGAAAGAGTTGAACCATCATCCCACTGCACGGGGCACATGCTGCCATTCTGTAGATGAATAACGCTACAAAGCTGTATCATTCTGATACAGAAAGCCTGTGATGAAACTCAGGGGTTTCCATCATCCCTTTCAAAGCAGAAAATCAGTTTCTTAACACAGCAGATGTGATAAGTAATCTACCATTAAAAGGATGGCATTATTTTAAAAGAAAATATATATACGAAGCAGTTACATTACCAGTGGATAAAACAGTTGAACAACAAAAAAAACAAATGAACAAACAAACCAACATTGAACAACCCCAAAAGGCACATCTGTTGGTGGTGATGTCTGCAATATCATTGTGCCTACGTCAGTTGTAAACTCTGTATTACACAACAGCAATTAAAAAGCTGACATGACATAAATATTTAGTCACAGCATGCGTCAACAGAACTTAAATATTGAATGCGCTATTTTAAAAATCATCACAAGGCTCTGAATTTGTTTAACTGCTAATGAACTAAACAGTTGGGGGGAAAGTTGAAAATTTCACCTCTGGCGGTAACTGTGACCCAGACATTTATCAAAGTCTGCCAGATGAAGGTTTCAAAATGTACACACATCCAGTGCATGTGCCAGCACGGTGGCTGGAAAGTTAAGATTCCAAAAAACCCAAGAAAAGTACCATCTGATTTGTTTCAGTTTTCTTTCCCGCCAAGAAAATTGCTAACTCCCAGGCACCACATCCCAGCCAGCACTTAGAACACAACTTTTTGGTGCTTGAAGAGGAACACGGACATAAGCATCGGGAGAAAACTCCAATGGGATGCTTGGCAGGGGCAAAGCATTTAAAACCCACATGGCAATTGGGTGTTAGCAAGTGTACTATGTCAGAAGATCACCTTAACGCTGTTACGTTTTTAACATTCTGCAATAGAAAACATCAGCTCAAATGGTTTAGAGCTGCTTTCTTTTTAAAAAAAACCCTTCTGTTCTTTATAAGGTTGATAGCCTCCAAAATTGTTCTGCAATTCGATTAATTATCTCTTCAAATGTAATCTCTCCTCTAAGAATGGCTGAGATTAAAAGAAAAAGTAAACCTTGCTATTGAGAGGTAACGCTGCATTTCCTTATTTAAGGATTTATGAAGCGTTTCTGCACAAGGCTTCACAAGTGATCTGTAACTCCATCATTTACTGAGCTTTCTAACTCACAGACAAACCCATGTCATGGAACCGCACACCAGAACTGATTATCCCGCAAGTCTAGAAACTCAGATCATTACAGTAGTTAGTTGTCCAAGTGATATCAATCAGTAAATTACTAAACAAAGGTGATAAAAACCTAAAAGAAACCCCACGGTGGTAAATGCTAAGGACTCTATACAGATGTACATGAAAAACTTTCAGTAAAAAGCAAGAAAACTGGGAAGGAGGTAGAGTTACAGCCTTATTCCCTCACCTAATCTCAACCAACAGAAAGAGCTTGATAGCACACCGAAGATAATGGGATGACCCCTACTAGCAAATAAACCTGATTATGTCTAGACTTTTACGCACTGGATTTTAAATACATCCATTTAAAATAAAATGAAATCTTTTCACTATATTGAAGGGCCTCACAGAATTTTCACAGTCCTCTTTGCACACCAAGAAGGCAGGTACTATCTGATACGCACCCAAACATCACTCAAGTGAAGTTTCACAGGCAGGTACTGTCTGATGGGCAGGCAAACATCACTCAAGAAAAGGACTAATAAGCATTACCGAAGAGGATATGATCCACAGGCAATGCACCAGACGTTTAACAGTATACAACTTCAAAAAAAAAAAAAAAGAATCATCTTACCATTTAAGAATGCTGGGAGTGGCTACCAAGACAGGAATAACCCACTGGAAAGAAATTTTTGTGCCTGATAAGAGTATCATGTGCCTTGAAGACAAGTGATTGTGTCATGAGAGTTTTCAGTTTGCTTACGGCTTGTTCTCAGTTTCCAAGTCTGAAGCAGCACTCTCCTGACTGCAGGCTGAAGCACACAACATTAAGAAACCCAGCTCATTAATTACAAGGGGTTGCTTCACAGAGCACATCCATCATAAAGCCACAAGCTTGTTTTCCTCACTGGAAGTGGACTAAGAGCACACACCCTGCAGGTTATCCATAATAAAAATTAAACACGCATCTTTATAACTATCATGCCAGATAAGATACTCTTTTATCAGATGATGACTTCAAAAAGTACCAAACTGGGAATTAAAATAAACCCTTCACTCTCCCATTTGTGCGTTATCTGAGCAAATCCTCAAATGGCAGAGTTAAAGTTGTTAGCAGCTCAGCCAAAGCATGACAATGCTGAAACAGAAGGTGAGATGCTAACTTAATATAAAACAGCTATGATCACAACTCTCCACAACCCCATCCTCTCTTGAAAAGCTGTTGTATCTAGTTGGACACTGAATCACAAACTCTACAGTCATTACCAAGGCCTACAAAAAGCAGAAAACATCTCACGTTGGAGGAAAAAGGTCTTTTATCTTTCTCAGGAAAGAGATCAGGAATTTGTGGATCGAGCACATTAGGCAAGTACCTCTAAGTATGACGACTTTCCACTACAATGCTCCATCACTTGCTGTCTCTTAGGTTCATGAGCATTTTATCTCCTCTCTGCCTCTCAGCTCTGGTGTCAAACTTTTCCAGGGCAGAAAACATCACCAGCAAGAACAGAATCTGAGTAAATTTGAAAAATCTTCCTTTTCTACAAACAGTTAAACAGAACTACACAGTGGTTGCTTGCACACACACTTTACTTCTGGGACCACTGGAAGAGTAGTTAGAGGAGAGAGGACCCAAGCTGAAGAACTAATGCCACTAATCCTTCCTTCCTGTTTTCTAGGAAACCAGCAGCAGCCTACTGTAAACCACGCACTGCAGTTCCAAGTGAAATTTAACAGGTCAAGTCCACATTACGCTGCTGCTGCTCCTATTACTCCTGCCTACAAAGCATCGTGGCTAGTTCCTACTACAAGACAGACACTAAAAAATGAACTTTAAAAAAAGACAGCAACATACTTGCAGAACTTTCACAAGAGAAATCCCAGCAGAATGCCTGTACTGAATTAGAGAGTGACAGGACAGGTCAATGCAAACCACTGCTCTTTTGCACTGAAACAAAAAAAAAACCAACCGAAAATCAATTAAGCCTAAACACAGGGCAACAATGCTTCAAAGTACCTACAGAAGGCCAAGCTTGGAGTTCCAGACACCACACTCCACACATCACTTCACAGCTGCTTCTGCTTCCAAGCTGTATAATTGAGAATTCATTTGTTAAAGGAGCCTAACCATAGAGGGAGATTGATTTTTAATATAATCTTGTAAAACCAGACCGCCTAAATAATGGCTAAATATTAAAGAAAAAAATCAACTTTATGCCTGACATGGGTTAACAAACTGCAGAATGTGATGGAAGCTCCCTTGTTCTGCAAGATTTAAAAAAAAATGATGTATTTTAAATTTTGGTGAAGTTTTCATCAGAGCACAGGCATCATACTTTATACAGACCCACCACTCACATTAATTTCTTGTAACGCTCCCATTCACGGGCATTTCCCTGCTACACTTCACCGAGCCACGAGGCAACAGGCTGTGCTTGCACAGCCTCCAGTGCACTGGGATTCTGATTTGCATATACAAGTCACAGCTAAGGTAACACAAATAAAACTAATATACATCATTTTAACCGCTCAAATTGTTTACCTGCTACACAAATATTAACTCTACACATTTTGGGGTGATCTCTGATGGCTAATTGCATTTTTCTCTGAAAGTCAAAGCTTCTCAGTAACATCAGATATCTTTATGCCTACAATTTGCTGAGAGACTACTCCAGGTTTTTAATGCAATACCAATATTTAAGGTCAAATACTGTTCACTGATGCAGAAATTTTTTTTTTCTCTTAATGAAAACATTAGAAAAGCATCACAAAAATCTGTTTCTGAAGTCTAGCACCATCAAATACAAAATCTCATCTAATTCATCAACTATCATCATCCATGCTGCTTGTTTGCACTGAGGTCACATGAATTCACAACGGCACAACACCTCTGTGCACACAGAAAGCAAAAGACTACGACACAATTGACTAGAAACAATAAATTGAATTGGAAGAAAATTAAAGCTTGCCCTGGAGTGGACAGGGCAGGAGAGTTGATATCTATTAGTACTAATGACTACGGATTTCACAAAATATTGTTCATTTCTGTAGTATTTTTAAACAAGCATTTTCGAAAGACCAGACAGTAACTTAAACACTGATTTATTTAACACAAGATAAACTTTTCAAACTTCAATGTAACTTCAGCCTATATTGCTTCTTCCCACAGTCAACCACGACATCCCATGAAGAGATTAACATGGCTATCAGAAAAAGCCTCATGAATGACTTCTCAGGTAATTTTTCCTATAAACCATAGTTCTTCAGTTTGACACATACCTTATTTCCAGCAGGTGAGTGTAGCTTGGCACTCCGGATACTAAGTCTGTCTCATTTTACCATACCTTCTTTGAACTCAGGCACTCATGAGGAATCACTATGCAAGGATAATATCTTGTATAACATTATATTTCCCTTGTTCTCATTCCCTCACTTAACCAAGGGGTTTTTTTTGAGTTTGCTTTTCTTTATAAAGTATTTATTGAAGGGAAATCAGATTGATCTTCCTATTCCACTCCTGAAGGAAGCAACAGTTAAGTATGCTAAGAACTCATACAGAGCAGTAAAGTTCACAGAAACTGTTGCACTTTCACCATGAGAGCAATTTTCATTCTAAAACTGAAAGAGATTCCTGACCAGGAATGAAAACTACAGTTCAGATACTGAACTTTGCTGGCTAATAGACTCACCAGCATCTTAGTGTGCCAGTCTTGCCGGAAGTGGACCTGTCATTTTATGAATTATACTTCACAAAACAACTGCAAGCGTTACAGTATTCCTCTACCTGCTTCACATTTTTTAAAGCTAGCACACGGCAACTGATGGTCTATTTGGCCTTTCCTAATTCTTCAAAGAAACATGAAGTTTTCAAAAGATAGGACACATGACAAAGCACCAGCAGCTCAGTGCTTTAATTAGAGGGAACGAGTTAAATGTCGTGCGTGAAGAATGTCAGTTTAGCAACACAGGGAACAACAAACTTCCTTGTTTCAATTACTAGATGTTCCTCCTCCTGATTTGCCAATACGATCTTTAAGTTTTCCGCATGCTTCGCTGCTAACCAGAAAATGGCCAATGCGCACTCACGATGCTGCCTGTGACTCCAGGTTAAGGAAATAACCATCCCAGCTCTGCTGGGTACAATTTTATGGACAGCATCTTCTTTAGAAAAAAAAATACATAAATAAAAAATCAGAAGTTGACAGAAGAGGATGCAGCATTTTATGACAGACAAGACTGAAAACACCTCTTGAAGCTATAAGATTAATATTTAGGGCAGTTCCAAGGGTGAGGTTAGAAGTGTGACATTCTTTAACAGATCTTAATAGGCTTACCATCTTAGAACATTGCTAGTATTTGGATTTGAAGCTTCAAGTCTGCAATCAGTGCTGCGATTAAGCAAGAAGAGGTAAAAAACTGCATTAGGAACTTTTAGGGCGCTTCATATTTTTAGTGCTTTGAATTATTCTTCAAGACACACACAGAGCTTCAAAGAGGAGATTTGCTAAGTTCTTTACCATCCCATTCTCGGACGATACAATAAATGCCTAATTCAGCAAAGCAGAAATTCAAATGCAAGCAGACCTAGAATTCTGGAAAAGATCTGGTGCAGGCTGACAGAACAGCTGCTACAGTGCTCCTAGAATACATCTTCGGTCAGAACAGGTCAGGGAAAATTGAGAAGAGGGTCTACACCAATGTAAAGTCCAGGTGAAAGGCACATACAAAACCAAACAGCGAGTTGATAATTATAGTGATAAATGAAAAGGTACAATTACAAGTTTTCTTCCAACATGAATGTACACAATAATCCCTGACTCCCCAAGGCTGGTTTAATAAACAGGTGTTCTGCAAAACAAACATCCCAGAATGAACTCCTTTCAGGCTTTGGGGTGTTTTTGTTGTTTTTTTTTCAGATGACTTGAAGGGCATTCATTTACTTAAAATACGTTAGTTTCAGGACCAAATCTAAATTGAAATAAAACTACTTGGAGAAGAAGCATCATTTAAGGTTTTGTAATACAAAAAGGAAGTTAATGGTTTTGCCAATGATTATTTCATTAACCTCTTTGACAAAAATAGAATTTAACCCAAATAATCCAGTCATTTTAGTATTACTTCCTCTTTTGAAGCAAGCCACCATCCTCCATTACAAGCTTCACCAAAACCAGACGCCAGCCTTGCTCACTTTTGAAACACTGTATGAAAGACTATCACCTACTTGGGTGCACATTTGTTCCTGGTTAGAGCACCCCACCTTTTCAGAGTATCACTGTAATCAAAACTACTGGTAATTCAGGTTTTGACTCACTGTTAGAGGATAGACTGTTCCAATATTGGAGCTCAGATTTAAGGACAATAATTCTTCATTGCAAGACAAAATAACTGGGCATAGACTCTCCTAAAAATTCCACTGATTCCTTGAATACAGGCAGTTAAAATATACTAAGTTAATTAAGGAATAGTAAATTATAAACATAATAAAATAGAGTATAAGCTAAACTGCAACATGCTCATAAAAAAAGATCCCCCTACATTCTTGATAATACAAATATTTTAGACATCTATTACAAAAAATTGGACAAGCAGCTTTAAACTGGAAGAGGGATATAAAGCCAATCTCTTGGAGACATGCCAAAGCAGGCAATGTTATTTTGCCCAAATTGTTTGCTTTGCTGCTTTAGACAGCACCACGTTGCCCATTTTGTCCCTACCTGTCAGGCAACACCACCATTGAATGGGAATGAAACTCCAAGGCAAGATTGCACATTTAGGGAGTTCAGCACCTAAAATAACCATGCCCCAATGCATTCTTCACTTTTGCTCTATTTTTGCAATTCCTAGAACAAGAATCAGAAACCAGGAGGCTACATCAAAGCACATGAGCATAAACCTTCAGGGCCAGCGTATGAAAAAGCAAACTACTTTGGACATTGGCCTGTTGATTCATCACTTCCTTGTTTGAACAAGAGTCAGAGTCAGTCTCTGTTGTGGGGCAACCTGTGACAGCATACGGATAAAATATGCTTATGGATACCAATACTGACCAAAAACAAAACCATAGAGCTGCCAAGAGACATCACTGTAAATCTCCTCAAACACTTATTTGTGTTTCTGACAAGTGAGATCTATCAAATGGTTAAATATTTTTCCTCAAGAATAATTACTATCGAACTAATATTTTGTTTCTCAAGGCTTGCTGTCAAATCACTGGCATCTCGTGATAATAAAACACTTGAAAATAGAGTGCAGAACACAAGGTCTGTCAAGAAATACGGAGAATCACTTTAACAGAACAACAGAAATTTACAATCTTTTTAAGTAAGTCTGTAACTCCATTACCAAGACCAATGGATTTCTGCCTTATGAATACTGTCTATAAAGCACTAATATTCATCATTGTTGCTTGTTTCCAGAAGCTGTTCTGAAAGGGGTTGTATGAAGTTGCAAGAGAATGAATCTAAGTAAAGGGAAAATACTGTTCTGACATTTGTGCAAGAAAACTCAGAAAAATCTAAAAGTAAAATTAAGCAATACAGTATTCAGACTTCAAAAGTAACTGTATGTTCTACAGCTACACCCAAAACTCAGTAGATTCCTGACCAAGTCCCATGTGAACTACTGAAAGCATCTGAAGGTGTAAATTCCAAAGTCCGTCTAGCCAGGATTTGCTATTTGCAATAGTGAAAGTGCTATAGGTCTAGCTCTTCATAAGTTATCACGCCAGATAGATGTCTATAGATATCCATAGGCATCTATCGATCTACCTGGGCAACGGTCCAGAACTAAAAGTCGTGTATACCTACTACTACGACCTTAAAATCCCATCCACTGAACTCGAGACACCCATCAACTCTCGCTGGCCTCAAAGGCAGTCCAGAATAAACCTCTCCTGTAGGGGACACTCTCGGGGACAGCAGCTCCTTACATGCCAACAGCCTTAAGCAGGGCTAACAGCAGAGCTGCTGGAAGTGCAGAGGCGGCAATCCGTTCAGCTCATGAACGAATGATTCCTTTGCTATTACATCATTCAACTACCCATTAAGGAGCTGGACTGACAGGATCCAGAACACGCACAGCCCAGCCCTCCATGCTAAACGAGCGTTAGAAAAGATTAAGGCTCAAAGAAATCGGTGATTCATCAGGGTGTCAAAACAGCATTTCCCCAATTCCCTGCAATGTTCTAGGCCAAGTTGCTAGCCACATATTACTAACCCCTGCCAGACTCCCAATTTTGGAGTTAATTGCTGTTCCTAAAACACATACCCAGACACAAAATACCTGCAGCAGCAGCAGCACACTTCACCGAAGGAAGAACACTGTCATGGCTATCCTAATCACACTACTATGCTGTATTACAGTCACACCTAACTTAAGCACTCCAAAGCACCTTTGTTGTCTGCAGGCATTACCCTGTAGCACCTGCTTCCTAACACAGAAGGGGGGACGCCTTCCTTTAGAAAGGGTACGTAACAGCAACACACAGACAGAACGCACAAATGTGAAAGACCAGTGAAAACAAAAGGATAAATCCTTGGCTCCAGCACATCACCAAAACTTCAGAAATATCAGCTATGAACCAACTACTAGAATTCTTTTTCCTATTGCACGACTTTGTGGAACTTGGGCACAGTAATTTAATGAGTGGTACAGAAATCAACTTCTTGTCTCCTGTTTCTAACAAGTTTGTCAACGTTAATCGTTTCCAGTATTTTTTAATCATGAGCCAGTCAAAGCCAGCAGATCCTTAAAGAGAAGAAATACAAAGAAACAGATTGTTGGAATAGCAACGGGTCTTCTTCAGTTATCCAGTATTTACAGCACCAAATTATTTTTATTGACCGGGGAAAGTATCACAGAGTTTCATACTCAAAGAAAGTGTTTGCGAGGTATTTTGTGTTTGACCGTTATGACACACTAACTTGCCTTGACTTTAGCACAGAGGAGTTAATAAACAGGAACAGAAAACAGAACTTGCCCAAAGCAGTAGCTTACAGTTGTATTTACAACATTTTCAAGTGGTACCTTTGATAAAGCATATTACCAGCTCACAGGGCTAGAGAGCGTGCGCCTGCGTCTTCTCTCTTCTTTGAGGTACCACGTAAAACTGGCATTACTTCAAAGTTTAAGTTTTACATCACTTTTCCCTCCTAATTCAATGATTGGCTTATGAGGTGAAATCCATCTCTCAAGACCTTGTTTTCTATGGACTAAAACGACAGTATTAGTTTCAGCACGTGTGTGCCTTGCTTTGGGAACAACATTGCTCAAATACCTTTCTGCAAAAGGCCTCTACTACAAAAAAGCTTTTACTCTTCTCCTCTACACAGTCCTCCACATACTATAGCCTCTTTCAAAACTGCAGGGGGAGGGGCTCATTTTCTTCCTTACAACGTTCTGTTTTGTAACATCCTTCCTTTCCTACTGGTACCTGCGTGCCCTTTCAGACTTGCAATACTCGTGTTGGCTTAATACGAGAGACTTGCAATGCTCAGTTTGATATCCCTGATTACACACAGGAATGCATGCAGCCAGAGATTATTTTCTACACTTACTTCTGAGAGTTACACAAACTTAGTCTCAAAATGTCATTTTGCTAGTAAATGCTTAAAGGAACAGAACACTGCATAAATCACATTTTCTACAACATCCTCCATCACATAACAATTCCTCACATGTGTGCGTGCACACGTCTACATACAAAAAATTTTAAAAAAATTTAAAAAATATCCCACTCTAAAAGCTTGGTGTTCTCCAGACTTGAAACTATGTTTCTTAGCTTTCTTCATTTGGTCTCTTTTGCCTTTTCCTCTGCACCAGCAATAGCCTTCTTGACACGACATCTGTTCGCTACCCTTACAGTCACCTTTGCACCTTCCTTCAGAGAGGGCCTCCAAGACAAGAACGCTCCTCGTCAAGAGGATCAATAAGGCCGTTGCCCTTGCCAAACCTGCTCCTTCCAACACGGGCACAAGAAAAGACAGTCAAGTGTACTCTGTGCTTAATTGTGTCCTTTACCTGCTAATTTACAAGAAGGTGAATGTCTGATGAATACATACAGGCTCCATGGAATTAAACATTAATAGCACCGAAGGGCCAAAAAGCCACTCAGATTAAAAAAATTCAACTGACCAAACCCATCTACACCTAATTACTCTGTTCTTTATAGCTCCTTTCTTGCTACCTTTCAGCTGTCACTTTAGGTTTGTCATGCGCTACGGTCGGAAACATGCCTCTTCCGTGTCTAGCACGAGCATTTTGTAAGGTAGTGCAATAAATATTTAACAAAGAGTTTCTATTACCATGCCAGTTAAGCTCACAACTGATTTAAAGCCAAAGCCACTGCCAGATATGAGGCTTAATAACGAGACACAGCAACAGATCTCCCCAGAACATGCAGATTAGACAAACCCGACCATTCTGCATTTCAGTAAAATAAATGGAGTAGTTAATTTCGCTGTAACCAAGTAAAACATCGGAGCCAGAAACTGCTGACATGGTTACCACACATCTCAAAAAGAAACAAAACCCCAAAAGCCCCCACAACTGCTTCCAGTTCCAGCTCTGTTACATCACGGTCTGTACCAAAGGAAACTTAAGTTCCAGCCACGTATCTAAACTATATCTATAGATACACCTACCAGTCATCCGCACCTTTTTGTGTGTATATTGGCATTAGAGCAAGCCATAAAAAAAGCAAGTGAGGCAGAACACACTTTCACAGGCATCTTTACTCCCTTAAGGCATTTGTGTGCAAACACTCAAAAAACAGAAAGAATTACGAGTGAAACAATTTAATCTAACCCAGAACATTATGTGCACTTAAGGCCCCGATTATATACCATGAAAATATAAAACCACTTATTTAGGAACATCCAACAAGTCTAATGTTTTCCTTTCATGCCATTATGCAAATCTTCCATTTCGGTTTCAATAAGTTGGTTTATTTCCCCTCCAAATGTAAGCAATTAAATAGAAGAGTAATTCTGGCTTCCATATAAATAGTATACACGTATAAATGGCAACATACCTAGGAGAATAAAATTTCCTACAGACGTTACATTTAAGATATACTGTTTTCTGCATGTGCTTTATCAAGCCTCACTCTAGTTTTCTTCTCCCTTTCACTTCCCACAAAAAAAAAATGAGTAATAAAAAAATTAAAAATATCTACGTTCTCCTAATAGCTCAAGTGATCAACTTCATTAACTTCTTATCTCAAGAACTAACTTGACGAAATGCTTACAAGTCAGCGGGAAACAAGTGAAAGTTCAACTGATAAAACCAGTTACCAGACGAGAATCAAAACCCTAGAGTTGTGAAATCCCAACAAATTTAAAAAAAGAACACGACACGCTTTGACCTTTGAAAGTTTATCCAATCTGTAAAAACCAGGTAAGTCCAACAAGAAACTTTAACCACATGAAAGGTTAACGCCTTTCAGTAGTGATCTTGAGGCAGTACTTAAGAAAGATTCCTACTTCAATTTTCCTAAGGATTCAGACACAGGCCAACAAAACTAGGCCAGAGACAAGGCGCAGGACTGGAAGCCAGAATTCCCAGGGCTTTACCCCAACCATGACTCAAGTTTAAACAGTGGTTTTGAAACCATCTCTCTCTCTCTATGGCCACGGGCAAGTCTTAACCACTTTGTCTCAATTCCCTTACCTGCAGAATAAAAATAATTATACTTATCTGCCACGCAAGGATCTTGTACAACACTGTTTGGCAAGTGCACATCTGTTTAAACTATGGACAAAGCTACTTGGTAATTTTGAGCATCTGCACAAACCAAAACTAAGAGTGAAAACAACTTAGGTGAAGCATCTAGCAAAGGCCCAACGACAACAAAATCCTAGAGGCAAAACACCTTTTGTGTGGCGGCTGCTTTGGCAACTACTGCTTCGGAGCCTGTGAGCACAGCAGTCCTGCCAGCCCCTGCATAATCAATTCAACTCTTCCAGACACAGCTCTCGTGAAAAGCCAGCGCTGCCCTGCACCTGCCTGGAGCGATGGGCTGGTACCGCCCGCGCCTGCCGCTTACTTCAGCCGTGCTCTTCGAGAGAGGGTCACGGCTCCCCAACCGCCGACGGCGGACAGCCAGAAAGCGCTGTAAAACCGGTGCTCCAGGCACGTCCTCACCCCCCTCGCCCGTTCCCCGCCGCCACCAAAGGCGACCGCACGCGCGGCCCAGGGAGACCTTCGGCAACGCCAAACCGACGCGGGCGGGGGGGCAAAGCTCCTTCGGCCGTTGCCC
>VWZK01003450.1:378174-417476 GCA_013396935.1 Baryphthengus martii | reverse complement strand
GGCTCTGCGCGCTTTGCGTGCCCTGCGCGCCCTGAGCCCTGCGCCCTGCGCCCTGCTCGCCCCGTGTGCACTCCGCCCCGTGTCCTGAGCCCTGCGCGCCCTCTGCCCGATGCCTTGGCCCTGCATATTGTGATTTGGGGGCAGTTCCCGCGCACACACACGATCCCCGACAGAGGTTCCGGGGAGCGTGGCCCGCCCAGTGCGGCAGGCGCTCGGGCAGCGTTTCGCTTTCAAAGTGGGAAGAGACAGAACTGGTCCTAACAGCCTGTTCTTCGGGCGGCAGCTGCGGCGGCGAGGCCGGGTACGGCGCCTTACCAGGGCTGGCTTTACCGAGGGCTGTAAGTTTAGGAAGACTTTCAGGTCGTCCCATTAGCGTAGGGCTTGTTGTCGCCCGTCAGAACAGAGGTGGGAGCATCCAGATGCCTGTCCAAAGTTACAGACCCTACCAAACAATATTGAAGCTCTTAATAAAACAAATAAAACAGCTTCTCTGCAGGAAGGCCAAGTAGTTGCGTCTTCAAAATGAAGCAATAAACATAAATGGAAGGATTGTATAGGAAGAAAATTTCATGGAAGATCCTACTATTCCATGTGAGTTGTGAAAGCCAGGAGACCATGCTCTCAGTAGGATTTTTCTGCTTCTCAGCCTCAGTTTACCAAGTTGGGGAATAGAGTTTGTATTCAATTATATAAAACTGCAGTGAATTCCCAGACATTTGGTGGTTCTTTTGTTTGACCAGAGAACAGACACACCTTGTCAGATGGGAAAGAACCATCCTCTAGGACTGCTCCCAGTCCTCAACTTGCCTTCTACCTCAAAGATGGCAAAATTCCACCACTTTACAACCATCTGGCAATCACTGTCTGCACCGTGCTTTGTTGCCTATCTTTGCATCTCGGAAATGAACCCAGATAGCGCCTTCTGGATTCTGTTTTTAGTCCTTACTGATAGAGTCATATTCCTGCCTTCAGGGTACCTGCTAGAAATTCCCATAGAGACAATACTGCAATTAACTTCTAAGACCTATTCTAAGGACATCCAGGCACCCTCTGGAACTGTTTTTGAGGTTGCTGTATTGTCCCGGATCTCAAGCTGGTAGAGGCAATAAAGCACATTGTAGTGCCTGAAATGAGGTCAGGTGTCCTCAGACATGAAGCTGTGTTGTTCATCTTCAGGAAGTGTCTTCAGCATTCATTCTTGGCCAAACAAGTGCTTCTGCAAGCACAGGTGGTGTTTTCCTTAGTAAGTGGTTTCAGTTTTGCAGAATTGTTATGAGGAAGAAACCCTGAGCAAAGGAAGATGGCTATGGTAGAGCTCGATCAGGGAAAGGAATAAAATGTTGTTTTGAGGGTAGCTACTTAGAAGGACAGAAGATACTTCAAGCAGTGCAGGAAGTGTAACTGATCCGTTAGATGCTCACCATGCAGCTGCTATTTAAGGAACTGATTATTTTAAAATCTAAACCAGTGGAACAATCATTATTCCTTTTTTAGTTTATTTTATAAAGGAGCACAATATAATTTTGTTCTTTAATGCCAGACCATTTTTCAGCAGATTACAGTTTTTGTCAAGAAAAGGAAAAAAAAAAGGTCTAGTTTTAAGCTCTCAGATATTATGAGAGCCCCATTATATCCTTCTCCTGGAGGGGCCTCAAAATTCCTGATATTTATCTTTTTAGACATACAGTCTCCATGTCTCCCCCAAGCCGTACCCCCATGCCACCCTTGGGCAGAAAACCAAACACCTCACAGCAGTCAGAAGACTCCCCCTCATCGTTCCTTCTGCTAACTCAGGGTTTTAAATGGCAGAGCATCTTCTGCCCTTCTGCAACTGACAGAGTGTGTGAGAGAGAGAGAGAGAGAGAACATCACTGATTCCTCTCGAAGACCAGCACATGGAGACAACCTACATTTTCTTTCATGGATAAAGTTCTGTTTCTTTTGATTTTTTTTTCCTAAAGGCGCTTAAACCGTGTTCTAAAACGAGAAAAATACTCTGAGATTAAATCTTTTAAAAGCCTGATGTTATAGAAGTGTTATATATTGATAGACATGTCAATATGTATGTGTTGAGCCTGTGATTTTTATTTCCTTACATTGAAGTTTTACTGTGATTGAGTAAGAGTCAAACGAGCACTTTTTTCCATACGGGTTTCCTACATGCCTGGGCCACTTCTAATTCCCTTCTCAGTGTGGGGGATGCAGAACTTAATCACTGAATGCTTCCGTGTTTTAATGGCACACTGCTGAGATCAAAAAGATTTGGTGTTTTCCCTTGGTCCGCTGGTAGCTGAGGAATGTGTGCCCAGATAGCAGGAAAATACTACAAACGGAGGGTGGATGCTGTGTGGCAGTGGAAACTACTCGTGTTTCTTCTACCAGCACTACGGAGAGAGAATGGCCCCTCTGAGTGAGCAGGGTCTGTGGACACTGTAGGATTGTTACCAGGAGGATCGTTAGTCCACAAAACCCAAGCAAGATTAGACTAACTAGTTGGTTCTTTCTTGGTCTGTGGTCAAACAGATTTCGAAGGGACTAGGCAAGTTACTTCTCGATATATTAGTGATATATTGTTAAAATGAAATTTTATACATTTTTTTTTAATCAGGATTCCTAGATCAGCAAAAAAAAGAATGAAGTATTTGGTATACTTAAGAAGATAACTCCTTACAAAGAGGAACTGCAAAAAAATACGATATTCCTGGAAGCTAAACCTAGAATTAAGCAGTTAGAAACTCAAACCCTTAAAAATCACTAGATGTACTGGAATGTTTGGACATTACCGTCTTTATGATTTTCTTTTAAGTATAAAGGAAAGGATAATATTTCCTTCCTCACAAGAGCATAGAGGATTAATTCATTAAAGTTTCCAAGGCATCTGGGTGACCTGATAAAAACTTTCACTGAAAGAGGACTAGATTTCTGCTTTGTAAGGAAGTTCCTATGTTGGACTATCTTTTTGTTTATTGGTTTTGTTGTGGGTATTTTTGGGTTTTGGGGTTTTTTTTCCCTTTTCACTCTTCTGAAACACACTCTTGTAATTGCATTCTCAAAATATTTTGTCCTGTAGATCTATGGGATAAGGCTTCATGAATCACCAGTATTTCAGAATTGCTGACCTGGAACACTTGCCAGAAACCACAAACCACTCAATACTTTGCAGTTTGTGAGACGAGTAGTATTTTACAATTCTTGATGCTGTTACCCAGCTTTGCAGGACAAGAGAGATCTTTTCAAGCCTAAGATAGTAAATGGGCTATTCTTGCCATAAGACTGCAACTTAAATAGAATCCAGTAATCATTCTGCGTTGCATTGATTCGATGAGTGGCATTGAAAATATATATCATTTGTACGTTGATGCCTTTCGTAGGCCACAAGTAGATAGTTGACTGCCTGTGTAAAAGACAGTCGCTACTCCAAGTAGAAGTACCATCTCAACAGTCAAAGCAGACAAAGACAAGGAGAAACTAAATGCTGCTTCCAAAGGGAGGGGAAAGTAAGACAGATTAAATGACCTGCTGAAAGATTCTGCGAGGTATCTACATCTGAGTCGTGGCTCTGTGTGCAATCCTACAGTTTAGTGAAATGTTCGGGCTTCCTTTGCAGCTGCATTAAAATTAATTTATCAAGTAAACTGATAAAAGTCCTTTATTGATCACAGAGATTTATGATCCCTGCTACTCATGCATCTGTAACTGTAGAAATGATCTAGGTTCAGATGAGGTAGCCAGATATGTTCCAGTGTAACTTTTCTTCTTATTTGAGTTTTAATGCCATAACCCTCGTTTTTTCAGCTAAGTGCAGGTGTGTAATACAGTCAATCTTGATAAAAACAGATGAGATAATTCCTTTTCTAGTTAAAGAATCATTTATAGCATAGTAGCGAGGCTACCATGAGACAATTTCTTGATTATATCCAGTGGCAAAATTCTGTTTGACTGCAGTGATATTCCAACAGACAGACAGCAGCACTCAGTACCTGTGCCTGACGACACGAACACGTGCACTTCCCAACTTCCTCGGATTAGCTGCTGCGTTTGGTAACAAACCTTGTAAAGTGTTGCTGTAGAACTAGTTCGAACAAAACCACGCTTAGCAAAGTTTTCCCTCTAGCCTTGTCCCTTCAGCAAGTTAGTCCTATTTTTTTAACATATAGAGACCATTTTAAAGCAAGGTTGTAGGGCAGGTGTCAGCCATCGTTAAACCTTGAGTTTCATTAATGCAGTGGAAAAAAAGTCTAAGCTATAGATGGTACCGTAAATATTAAAAGTGTTGTTAGCAGCAGCTGATTGCAAACTTTCAGGAGGTGGTTTAACAGTAATAATTCCTGTTAATTGGGCATAATCACAAGTCTGAAAACTACCATTCTGTTTTATGGACTTTACAGTACCATCAAACTGCCCAGCACGCAGACCTTGCTCTCTCTGTACAGCAGGTTGGTGGCAGAGCCAGGACTTGAAACCAGCTCTCTCACATTCCAGGTTTGAGGAATATACTGGCTTTGATTTAGACACTGTTTGTCTGCGATAGGTTTGTTTCTTTAGCTTGAACCCATTTTTAAAAGCTAATTAAACCTTAATTAGAAATCATATAACTTACATAAATTTTGTAGCTGTGTAAGAATTTTCTAAAGGCATCTGAAATCAACTAAGATTTCCTTAGCATATTGGCAGTTTTCTGCCTTTGTACTTATTTTTTTGTTACTCTATCACTATAGCTTCTGAGCACTTCACAACATTCTTTAGATATGATTGTAACCACTGTGTGAAGTGCAAGTGTGTTTATTCCCAATCACCAGGTCGCAAACTAAGGCATGAAGATGTTTGAGCTCAGTTTTGTGACTGGTCCTGTGCAAAAGTGGTGTCTGCATTGAAAAATCATCATAACTTTGTATTTCTGTCCTCTTGAGCTCTATTCTAAGTTTTGGTGTGGGCCATATATGCATGTATTTTTATTCCCCGAGCTTCCCATTTCAAACATGAGCATCTTTAATTGTACTTCCTGCTCTTGTTCTCGTAGATTATGAAAAGATTTTCTGGTTTTGGTTTGTTGGGGTTTTTTTGGTTTGGTTTGTTTTACTTTTGGATGTAATTTTGATTCTCTTGTTCTCAATTATGTTGGAGATCTGTTAAGAAAATTACATGAAAAATTGCAGGCCACTAGATGACGAGTTTGCAGAGCTATGGATACCAAATGTTTCTAGTTATACAAGGCATATATTGTATGGAGCCTAATAGTGAACTGGGATAAAAAAGTTGAAATACAGTAACTTCAATATTGAAGACTTGAAAAATAAGCAAATACCCTCTACAGAAACATGAAATAAACTGAAATAAACGTTTTGTTTGGCCGTTAGTCAATTTAGCATCAGATAGACTTTTTAATATGTCCTGCTCATCATAACAGAGTAGTATGTGCAAAAAGACCACAGGTAGAACTCAAGAAGTGTCTCTTTTTTTTGAAGTTTATTCAGATGAAATGAAACATTAATTACAAAATATTTGATTCTAAAGTAATGCTTTTCCCTCAGTCTAGCATTAATCATATCACTAAACAACATGGTACGTTATTAATGTAGAACACAATTTTAATTACAGACTTCTCAATTTTGAATTTACTTGGGGACATGTGGTTTTCTGCTTTAACTCTGCAGCGAGTATCTCTGTGGAAGAGAAATGCAGAAGTTTTCAAAAGACAATTCATCAGAAGTATATCTGTTCAATTATAGTGATAATGAAGGCCCTTTAGCTCTTATTCATGGGCATATATTCCTCAATGGATAAAGCAGCACATCTGAAAATGGTAAAGCTTGGTATTGAAGAGTTAGGAGATTCTCTGCTCACTTTTCTTGAATGTTCATGTGAACTTGGAGGCTGTATTTCAAATCGATTATAGAGATTTTCTATTCTCATTGTATAACTGTGACAGGGAAATTCACCTTGTCTTTTACAGAAATGGATGTTTTCAGATTACGGGTGCATCACTAAATCTGTAGTGGGTGTGCATCCTGCTCACACCTGTATTTACACACAAGTGTTTGAATTAGTATAGGGGAGAACGAGGGGGTTTTTCCCCATCAAATTGGACTGTGGATGAATTATGAAGCTGGGCTCTTGTGATTTTTGTGATAGAGCTGTAGGAGTTGGACTTTGCTCTTTCTAAGAGGTCACACTTGCAGGATGGTGCCAGTGCAGCTCTGCTCCATTAGCAGACAGACAAGGCTGTACTGACAGAGGTACATTGTCCTTTGCTCTTCAGGGTCAAAATTTCTTGTGGAACTAGCATGGTCCGAATCAAATTCCTCCTTCCCCATCAAATTCCTACAACAGTGGGATGCCGAGGGTGTAAGTTTACCTGAGGGCCGGCGGAGCCGAGTGCTGCAGGCTGCCGTGCCCTAGCTGTGCTGAGTGCACCACAGCTTAGCTGTAGTGACGTGGCTGAAAGTTTCAGGTTTATAATAAAGAACGCTTGATGGACACTGGTAAATGTGCAAGAAGTTCAGACACACTTTAGTGTTTCAAATGCCATAAACCACTGACTATTACTAATTTTAAAAGTACTTTGAAATACTGTGGGCTCGTTGTAGGGTCTGAGCAGGCTGGATAGTCATTTTCCTCAGGAGTCCCTAAGGGCACAGTGGGTTGCAGTGATCTCCCTGCCACCACTGCTCTTTAGCCTCACTGCGGCTCAGGATAGACAGGAGTGTATCCACAACACCCTTTCAGTGCTAGTGATTCCGGGCTGCTGTCACAGTCCTTTGAGACCACCAGCAGCTGGAAGGGAAGGGACTGCCCAGGCCACGCCAAGAACAGTGGAATTCCAAAACTGGTTCCAGGCAACTGTGCTACTCTCCTTCAGATGCACCAAAACTACTCCGTCCGAACAAGGAGATCATGTGTCCTTTTTCAGAGCACTGAATGTACTGTGCCTGACGCTTCATTGCACCATCCCCTACGTTGATTGCTCGTGGCCTTGATTTTTTTTTTCACAGCTTCAAGAACGGATCCACCCTTCTACTTATAATTAAACATATCCAACAAAAGGGATTCTTCTGAGAGTTTTACACCTTATAGCTGGATTATGGGGTTATATCTTTCTTAGTGATGCAAAATGTACTTTTGCTAGAAGAGTGATTAGAGAGGATAGCAGCAAAGGTGGCAGGAAAATCCCCATTGTATTTATCAGTCAGGACAGGAGGCCTTTTTTGGTTTGTTTCTTTTCACATATCCTTTTGAATTATAGGCTTACTGCTCGTGAAGCTGCAGAGCTCAAGGTGATTATTAGATAAGTCAAAAAAAAAGTGTCATTCTACACATGCTGAAATGTCTAAAAACTAATTCTGTTGTAGATCACCTGTACCCTACCATACAAATAAAAATAGATAGTGGCAGCTTATACGTCACAAATACCAATCACATGAAAATAGGGTCTGTAGTCAATGGGAATTGGTAACATCCAGTCCTAAAAATCTACAGATCTTTTTTGAATACCTTTAATTAATTAATTAATTAATTTTACTGTTAATTTTACCTGCACTTGCACATGTAATTCAAGATAGATTTTTTTTTTCTAGTCTAGAGATACCCACTAGCCTCTGTCTGCTCTCTGATAAACCAAATCCAAGTTCTAAGGAAAGGGGGGAAAAAAGGGACAGAGGAGAGCTGGCTGTCTCTGAGGATCCCCACCCTTGTCCTCTGGGATGAAGGGGCAGAGTGGTTTACGTCTTGCACTTGGGTAGCTTTGCTTGTAAGTGCTTGTAAATTGCCATACATCATGGTTACTTAGGTTATCTGTGGTGAAGAAACTTCTGCTGCTCTGTCTTCGTATATTTTAAGCCCATAATTTACAGATACGGTATAACACAGACACACTCTAATCAGGCTTTTTAACGTGTCTCTTGGGCTCTGCAAAAGCAGGCAGGGCCTCAGAGATAGAAAGAAGGATTCCACAAGAAAAGACCATTAGCCGTTGATACTCTGTGAAGTCATGTCTGCTTGCTCTTTATACCTCTTCCCCTTCAGTCAGAGAAGATGATTACTCTCTGGAGGCCTGTAAAAAAATCACTTCATGCTGCTGAATTCTAGAAATGGCCAAGATCTATTCAATGCAGCCTCATGACGTCTCTTTTCCTGTTGCAGATCCCTTTTCCATGACACAGGGATTCATTTCTGGTTTTCAGCCAGCAGTAAGATTCGAGTGAGGGAGGGTTTCAAGACCTGTTGTTTTCTAATACCCATAAAGATATGCAGTTAAATCTTACTTGAGAAGTCACAATGCTTTCTTCCCAGTTTAAGCTTCAGGTAGTGGTCTTGACATTTCAATCATGTTCCTAGCTAGCGGGCCTTGATCCTCAGGATGTTTTTCAGAGGAAGGGTTTTCCTATATAAATTGTTGTGGCTCTTGTAAAAATTTCTGACTGATCTGTTTCCTCATCTACAACAGAGTCTTCTGCTCAGGCTGCCAGCTGCTTCAAGACTCTCGAAAGCCACTGTCTCTAAGATTAGAGTTTATTCCTCCTGTCTTTCCAGTGCTTCCTCCAGCGACTCAGCTGCATTGCTGGCATCAACACCAACTCTCTCCTTTTCCACGTTAAAGGCAGCTGTTTTACTTGAAAACTTGCTATCTTTCTTCCAGTCTAGAAATTTCCCTCTTCCTACGATCTTGTGAGTTTTTTTGAATCACATTGATGTGTCCTTTCTTTAATCCATGCCTTACTTCTCCCTGCTAAGTCTCTGTCATGTTCAATCAGAGTACATGGCTTCAAACAGGTGGAAAGGAATGTTCACTGTTTGGTTAGTATTTGTAGCTCCTGCCCGATTGCTGGAATCACCCAGGCTGAGAAATGCAAGCTTTTAAATCATCCGCAGGTCGAGTGGGGCCAAGCACTTGGTGGAGGTGGATTAACTCTGGAGCTGAAGCTACACTGGTGCCAAGGCTGCTCTAACAGTTGTTGCTACTCGGGAAACATGGACATCTGATCTGCTTATAGGAGAATGAGTTTCAGTATCACCACAGTTTTCAGCCCTGTGCATGAAGACAAGACAAAATCGAACAACAATAAAACAGAAAAGATGGACTGAGTTGAAAGTACATGTGTCTGGGTGTAGCAGGCTGAGAGCTGTGCCCACCCCTGAGTGGATCATGTCTGCCAGACTTTGGGAGTGGAATGACCTGTAAGAGGAGCGAGGGAAACCCTCACGAATGGCAACTGCTGCAGATATCTCAATGTAACCTACTGACACCTGTTGGACATCTAAACTGGGTTCTGCTGGGTTTGGCCGGGGTAGAGTTAATTTTCTTCGTAGTAGCTGGTATGGGGCTGTGTTTTGGATTTGTGCTGCAAACAGCGCTGATAACACAGGGATGTTTTAGTTACTGCTGAGCAGTGGCTCACACTGAGCCAAGGCCTTTTCTGCTTCTCACCCCATCGGTGAGTAGGCTGGGGGTGCACAAAATGTTGGGAGGGGACACAGCCCATACCATAGGATGTCATGCTCAGCATGTAAAGCTGGAGGAAGAAGAAGGATGGGGGAACATTTGGAGTGACAGTGTTTGTCTTCCCAAGTCACCGTTACACGTGCTGGAGCCCAGCTGTCCTGGAGATGGCCGAACACCTGCCTGCCCATGGGAGACAGTGAATGAATTCCTTGGTTTGCTTTGCTTGCACGCATGGGTTTTACTTTACCCAGTAAACTGTCTTTATATCAACCCCTTTCTCACTTCTTCTCTTCTGATCCTCTCTCCCATCTCACTGGGGAGGAGCGAGCGAGCGGCTGTGTGGGGCTGAGCTGCTGCCTGGGGTTAAACCATGACATGGGTATACTTAGGGCAGTGTGGAAATCGCTGTGCACCTCAAGGTACACACAAAGACAGTATCATTTATGCAGAGGTTTTGTGGAATCTCAATTCTAATTTCCCTTTCAGTGTGAGAGAAGAAATAGAAATGTGTTTTAAAAGCAGTAGCAAACCCAGTTTATACCATATGAAGCATCAATAGCAAGCTCCAGCTGGCTGTTTACTAAGCTAAATGCAACATGGAAAACTCAGTGCATGAGGGAAATAACAGTTTTTCTCTCCTGGTGGCAGGCAGCCATGCTTGTCATTAGTAGCCTGCTCAGCTAACACTGACTTTGGACACAGACTTCATATTTGTACGTCCTTTACTTACTACTATAGATGGATCAAATCTGGATGAGAACTACCCGGTAGTGAAAAATACATGTTATACTGCTTTTTCTCTCCTCAATATGGCCAGGTCAGCTCTTAGTTAGGTCTGTGGGGCTGAAAACATATCTGGTAGCTTCAGTGGAATGTGCAGGTGGTCCAGTGTTTTCTGGACACACACATTTGTGCATCAGAAAATATTCTGCCTTACTGCCAGGCGGCCTGGCAAAGGCCAGTACAGAAGCAGTGTTTCCCTCTAACCTTCTGTGCCTCCTTCTGTGTCTGGAGAGAGGAGAGCTCTGAGAGTATGGCTGTGAAATTTGAGTAGGACATGAACTGTGCCGATGCACGTAGTGTATATCAAAACTCTAATTATCCGTACATGGTGAGTTTTAAAAAAGCTTAATGCTGCCTTTAATGCCTTTTGCACTTCAAGCACCTCTTCTCCTATATGTAGCAAATAACATTTGTAGTCATACGTGTCTGATTTTCACCAAATTGAATAATTGGGGGGTACTCTGCAGAGATAACACAAATAACTGTTTTAAATGAATGGTAGAAGTGATCTTGTGCCTGTGGAGGTGTGTCCTTGGATCCTGTGAAGGGAATTGGGTGGCAGATAGAGGTGAGCTGGAACTCAGTGTGGAGTGTGGGGGTAATGGTGGGTGATGCCCCAAGATGGCACAGCAGGACTGATGGTCCCAGCAAATCCAGAGGAGGTCTTACTGAGAGGCCAGTAGGAAACCTACATGTTGAGACAGGGTCCAGCCTGTTGGTTGGATCGCAGGCAGGCAAATAAACCAAGAGGAACTGAGGCCAAATGGATGACTGTGACCTGCCTCGCTTCGTAGACCAGCAGGGAAAGAAAGGTCTTGTGTGTCCCTGCTGATTAACCCTGTGAGACACAGACCTGAACCAATGGTATGGAACTAGATGGAAGTTATAAACATGAGAAGGAATCTTAAATAGGATTAAATGGAAACTTAAAATTATTTGCAGTGCAATCTTGCTACTGAGAAAAAGAAATTGCATTGAGAACCAGGAAAGGGAAAAAGAGAAACGAAGCACGCAGCATTTTGGGGTTTTTTGTTTGTTTTTTTTTATTTGAAAAGCATATATTTTTTTAAAAAAATAAACAAGAGTGGGATAAAAATATTTTGCTTCTCCTGACTTTGTGACTAGTAGTATTACCCATTTTTCTCAATAACATTCTCTCTTCTTTTAAGCACCTGGCATCATGTTTTAGAATTAAATTGTAAGCTCTTCAGGGCAGAAGCTATATGCAGCTATGGAGCAGTAAACACCCTGCAGCAATAAATACCTCGATTGGCACCACGAAGCAATATAAACACTATGTAAATAATGAGAAAGCCCGAGAGGTGCCGAGTCTCGGATAAGCACTGTGCATTTCCAGTGGCTTACACTGTAGTTAAATTAATTCTAACAGAATACTAACCCATGTCAGGGCATTGGCTAAAGGCAGGCTGGATAGTGCTTGGAGGTACAGAAAGCCATGAAGAGCTGGCTGAGCCACATGACGCCCTCTGGGAAGAAAGATGCTCTGGGGAGATGCTGATTTGAACTTGGAGTCAAACTTCCCACCCTTTGGGAAGGAAAAAAATTGGCAGACAGCCCTTTTTGTACGTAGCATTCAGGGTGACATTTATCTCATGGATTAAATGTCGATGTGTGAGATATACCCAAACTGCCACCACAGGAGGTGAAACCTGGAGAGCTACCCAGCTGACTGATTCAGTTGCCCACATATATTCCTCTAGTGCCATTTGAGAGGCTCTGTTATAGGCCTCAGCTTCTGACTGACACTTTGGAAGGAGAAAGGTCATGTTTAATACTTTGCAATTCCACATAAATGTCTTGGATATTACAGACAAAGCTGGCACTAGACATCTAAGCTTACTCGATTGGTTTGTGTGCCCAGAGGTCTACTTTATGGTGAGCCGGGAGATCTCTGAACTCCACGGACTGCAACGAAAGCTTGGACATCCAGCTGACATCCAGATACCTACCAGGTGTCTTAGTCTGCAAGGTGAATCTTAGTGTCCTTTAAGATGTGTCCCAACACATAACTTACCTTAGTGCCCTTTACGGTCATACATAGTAAAGGGATTGATGCCAACGTTGTGAAAGTGCTTTAACCACTTTTTAAAAAATAAGAGCTCTTAAAATGAGCCAAAATTGCACGTGAGAACAGAGGCTTCAGATCTTCTCTGAGCAAGGGTGCCCCCTCTGAACAGCTGAATAAAACCAGCGCACACTCTGGAGAGACACCTGAGCTGGCTCAGCACCAGAAGCAGCCTGGTGATGCTAGCGCACCTTAATTTTACCTTTTTTTTTTTTTTTTTTCTCAGAAGGTGTTTTCTTCTGCGTATATGAATGTATTGCAGCAAGAACTATCTTTAGTTTATATGTTTATAGAACAAAAGGAGCATCTAGTCTTTTGACGCTGTGGACAAAGCAAATTAAAAATACAGATGGAAAGCCAAAGTGCAGAGAGAAATTATGTGCCAAAGATGGCACAGGCTCTCTGAGGCAAGGCTGAGGTTTTCTGAGTTTTGATTTAATGCTTCAGCTATAAAAATACATATATTCATTTTCATGCCTTGTATTATATATCAAAAATTGGTATTTGGGCAGTGCCAAAGGTTGCTGTTTGTTCTAGATGGAGGCAAATGTAGAAAAGAAACAGTCAGTGACCACAAGGGACTAGAGCATGAGGTGTAATCAACCAGGCAAAGGAAATGAGAAGGGTATTTAATTTCACAGGTATGTTGCCCAAGCGCAGGAGCAGGACAGATGGACTGACTGTCTCTGTATTCCCAGATGTTCCCAAAGTGAGCAGGAAGAGTTTTTATCGGAAAGTCAGTACCAGTATGGTTTTTCACCTCATGCAAACAAAGAAAAAGAAGGGTTTGTTCTGCTTCACTGGAGCAAATAAAAATAACACAATAGACTTCCATTCAGGCACACAAATAGCAACCGTCCTGTGACTTCTCTATTTAAATGGGTCTCCATGGTGAGATCTGCACAGCTTTCGTTAGATGGCTGCAGAACGGTGCTGCGGTTCAGACTGCAGACAGGAAGGAAAAGACGGCTGAAAACTTTGCCTTACAATGAATGAATGAATGAATGAATGAATGAATGCAGTAAGATACCAAGTCGCTGTAGCATCACACTGCAAAAAATGACGCTTGTGTTCTCCACCACTGCTTTCCTATCCCTACGCTCGGCTTTCCCAGGCCCATTCAAATTAAATGCTGGCGGCAGGCACAACCCTGACCAAGAGATGGACCATAAACAGGTGTAAAAAACTGCGGCATTCCAAGGGACTTCCTCCCCAGGATGCGTTTCTTCTTTGCTTCCTTCTTTCTTTGTTGGCAGTCGGGATTAGTAATCAGCTCTATGTTCTGTGAGCCTGGGTCAGACTCCTCCAGGGTCTTGCCTGGCTCAGAGCACACAAGGATCACCTGGTACTGCAGGTACCGAGCGCAGGTGTCTGCTGGGCAAGGGGCCTCTAGCAGCAAAAGAAACAGAGAGCTGGGGGCAAGGCTGTTGGAATTCTTGACAGCCTGTCTTCTGGGGAGAATAACAGACCCACCTAAAATTTAGCATACCACCAATATGTCACCAAGGCTCTTTATATCAGGGATCCATGAAATAAAAATGAAAATCAACTGAAGAAGTCTCAGCCAATGAATGACAACATCCCGGTGCTGGTATAATGATTCCAATTGTTCACGACAAAGGTCAGCTGTTCTGCCAAATACAGGCTCTTAAAAATTGTGCGTGTAACTCCAAAATAAACCTATACTGGGTTAAGGCGTGAAATATGAAAATACTACCTTTGGGGTTTTATTTATATTCTGCATTAAAATACTGAGGGTTCACACTTTTGAGATCTTATCTGTACATGTATCAGCTAGAAACATTTTAAAATGTCATATTCTGGGAGTAAGCTGAATATAGAAGTCCTTTTATAGATCATAACATTCACCACAAAATTATTAGCAATGCTAATGCTGGATACAAATTGGAAGATACTGATACACCAGTGATAACGCATTAAACTTTAATTTCATCGAAACTAGTGGAAAAGCTGTTACTGACTTCTTGTGAGACCCAGATCTGACCTACATATTTTTTTAAATGTTATGCCTAAGTGCTAAAAATGGAAAATATTAATAAAAATGGATTCTCTTATTGCTGTTATCAAGGCAAAGCCCTAAAAGCTTTTGTATATACCTTTTACCATTCACTGTTGTATTTTGCTTCCACGTAAAGATGGAAAAGTGGACTGATCAGTAAGTTTTCTGTTAACTCAACCCGAGTCAGGAGTGAGGTGCTAAACCCAGCTGCTACCAGTGCAGAAGCTATTGAAATGTGACAGTGCAGTTAAAAAGAGCTAATTTTAAAAGTGTTTTCCTGTGGAATCCAGCCAGCTTTTGAAATCAGACTGTCACTGTCTTCTCTAAGGCATCCAAATGTTACAAAATCTGGAAATATAGCTGAGGAATCCTTCCAATCCCCCGGTGCAGAATGGTCACCTCGCATAGCTTCTGCACTGGGCTGTCAGGGCGTGCCGGGGTAAATGCTTGTGGCGGGCTGTGCTCCTCACTTTTCCTAAGGAGCAGCAGAAGAGATGCCCCTGGTTGTGCCTTTAGTTCTGTGATCTGGAGGCGGGCTCAGTGCAGTCTCGCTGGACAGGCTGCTCCAGTATTTGTGGAGTGAGTACTGGAAAAGGCAGAACTCAGAACAAGGATGAGACAGGAGGAACAAAATCTGATGCCTGAGATTCTGCAAGGAAAGGGAAGGGTGGGCAAGATTTATCAGGAGGTGGAAGCAAAATAAACCAGGTAGAGGTAGATGCTTGTGCAGTCCTGAGGGAAGGTGTGGGCGTCCACGTGCATGAAGGCACAAGCAAGCGTGAAGAAAGTGCCGAATGGGTTTGCGCTGCGGAGGCAATGGCCCGGGTGGTTTTGATCTCTGCTTGGGAAGCAGACGCTTGTAGAGTTAGAAGCAAAATGTTGTGGTTTCCAAATGCTCATAGTTAGCATTCTAGCAGGCTGGAGCAGATGGCAGGTCTGACTATCCTGGGCTCTCTTTCTGGGCAGCAGTTGGAAACCCGTCAGGCCTCTTTGGAGAGTGGTGTGGATATGCCTGCTTAAGGAATGGCATCCTGGGATTTCCTGCTCCCTTCCACTGTCTCCATCTAGGTTTTATACCATTCTCAGCCCTCTGGAATGCGTGCCCACTGCTGGTGCCACAGGCTGGGGACATCCCACTGCGTCACAGTGGGCAAGCTCATGTGGCCCACGTTGTTCAACAGTAGTAGTGTAGGTCTGGCTCCATGCCAGTGGAGTTACTCTGCTTCTCAGGTACAGATGTGCGAGAATCAACATATCTGGACTGTTTGAATGTTTTCCAAAAGCTAAATCATCTGTAAGCACTGCAGATGTGAATTCAGAATGCTCAAGAAGTGTGACACAGCTGATTTTCCATCACTATGCACCCCTAGAAGCAAAGTAGAAGAAGTTTTCAAACAGCCTTGGTCACAGGCTGGGAGGATCTCCCAACCAAGGGTCACCACCAAATCCACCCACCTTCTTAGAGTGGCTGTGGGGCTGAGGCAAGCAACACCACAGTTTTATGCCACCTGACTTTTTCCTTAGACGAGACAAAATAAGTGCTCTTTTCCCTTTGCAGTTTGAGAGGAACTACACAAAGGAGGTGGAATTGGGGGCAGGCTTTGATCTTACTCATGTAGCTTACACAGAAACCTAGTCTTTTAAAGAGTTTTCTAGACTTTGCTCATTAGCTTGTAGCAAATCTCAGTGTGCAACAAAGCAGCTCTCCTTAAACAAGTATTGTCTCCCCAAATGAGACTTCTAGGTTTGCCAGCTATTGCTAGAGAATCCATACGATGGACTTCGCTTTTACGTCTTTCACAGTCTGTTATATATATGTGTGACTCCAGAGACGACTGAAGCAGAAATTGTCCCTCATACCAGCCATGTGGCAAGTAAGCTGTGTGCTTGGCTTTTGTACAGATGTTCACCATGGACATCGAGAGAAAGGAGGAAAAAAGCAAGAAGAACCCATCAGAAGAATTGAAGGAGAGGCTGGAACCAGTCCTGGTCAATCCCCATCTTTACCAAGCTCTACATTGGGTAACCTGAACTGGCAAGTGAGGGCGCTGAGTCGCTGTGAGGCCTGCACACACACTAGGAGGTTTTAGCAGTTTCCTAGATGTTCACTAGTAAAACTGATTCTGAAAGAAGGAGATGAAAAACAGCTTAGGAGAAGAAGATTGTCATCATTACTAGACAAGATACAGCAAATGAAGTAACAGGAAGAAAAAATGGGGGGAAAAAAGGTGGAAAGGACTTTTTGAAAGCTGATAAGTAGAAAATTAATTTCACCTGAAACTTCCACTTTACCAGGATGAAATCAGAGAAGTTTGTTCAGAAAATAATCAGAATGCTTCTTCCAGGTTTCAACAATGAAGTTCAACATGAGCTGCCAATGCCCCAGGGAAATGGCAGGCAGATCAGCAAATAATGAATTACAGAAGTCACGTCAGGATGTAATAAAAGCCTCAGTACTCCTCTGAGATAACATTTGCTTTTACCTGGAGAGGTTCCTGAGAGGGTTGTGGGAGCCTGAAAGAAAGCACTGACTCCAAAATTGCAAACCTCAGAAGCAGGAAGAAAATAATTGCCTCCCAAAGAAACACGTAGGTAAGAAGATGCCTCCGCTGGGAGAGGTCAAGTCAGTAACAACGATGTCTTTGGTCATCGCTGAAGTCCTAAAATCAGAAAATTAGTCATCCATGACAGAAAAAAAAAGAATTGCTTTAAGGGCTGACTTATTTTTTCTCTGTTTAATAAAGATGGGACCAAGTCATGAAGTACAACTCTACCTCCAGAGCCAAAATTCACAGAAGATTGGATTTGGGATTTCTGGGCCAGACAAATTTTTCTGGACCTCTCAGAGTTTCGGAATGTTTGGTTCTGTGTTTTTTTGACTCAGGTTTTGCACCAGTTCACCTAGACAGATGTATAAAATCTCCTGCAGAACTGAACCAAAAGCAGCACTAGGGCAAGTTTTGTGCAATCCTGCACTAGCTCTGTTTGTGCTGTCAAGAGCTGGGACATTGTTGCTTTGCCACTGCCCCTGTGCTCATCCTGCTTTCCAGCTGAACTTGGTAGCATCGCACGGCTGCTGCTCTTGCAGCTCTATGTTCATTCACTTTTAATCATAGGAATACTAACAGTAGTAACTGCTAGCAAGCATTTGGGGCTGGGGGCATAGATGGAAAGCTCTCTTTCCTCACCAAACCTTCCACTCATCAGCTAATCTCATGTTGCTGAGACACACAATCTGTTCCTTGGAGACTTCATCACAAGAAGCCATGGTACAGGATATGATGGGGGACAGGAGGAACCGCTCACCTTCTGGCCCTCTCCACTTCCGTTGTGAGGATTCGAGTCCATCAGTCATCCTGACCCAGGACCATTCTGGGCTCCTGTGTATTATTATTCCTCCTGTGTATTAAAGAAAGAGAGGAATGCTGCTGCTATGGAAGCAGGAAGGGTTGGAGGGAGAGATGGTTTGTGTGTCGCCACAGAGGAGGGCAAGAGGGAGGAACCGCACCATCAAGGTGGCTCAGAGTGGGGCCACACTCAGCACTGCCAAGCAGGAGATATGACTGGTATTACAGGTAGTACTACTAGCGCTACAGGTAAGATTAGTGCCTAAGAACTGTGGTGTTGTTTGGTACCACGTCCTTTCAGGGTCGCGGTCGCACGGGATGTCACCTGTCACTTCTGCAAAGCTTCTGACGTGCAGCCAGGTCGTGCTCCTGGCACACAGCGCGTGGGCAAAGCCGCGTGCGGCCGCCTGCTCTGGGGGCAGAGGCGGCTCCGTCACTTGTGGCTGGCCAACGTTACAGCAGCACACCAAAACATCCTTGTATGAATCATACCGGGAAATAACTCTCCTGAAGGGCTGCGGCCCTGGTCTGCTGGGGGGTGTGTGGAATACAAAAAGCCCTTGTGTTGTGCTGGTGATGAGAAGATCCTGAGGAGACCTCACAAAGGTTTCAGCAGAGGGATGGGCAAAAGCCCACCTGAAAGTATGTAAGTGGTGCTGGATGAGAGAAGGGGAGGGGGGAGGAATTAGGAGAGGTGGTTGCTAGAAAGGTCAAGATATGTGAATAAGGAACACTGAAATTGAAGAGGATTTTTCTGGAATATCCTCCTCAGCAATTTGTTCATATAGGAGGAGGACAATAAACCTCTTTTCTAGGTGAGTTTTAACTTTATTGGGTAAAGATTTCTTGTCTTTTTGATAAATCCAGCCAAAAATGTCAATGAACATCAGCAATGCAAGTCTTGCATGTTCATAGGTCCTTTATGGCTTGTTCATAACCATGAGTGGCTTCAGGCACATAGGAAGGAGCTCTTTTATATGTTCTTCTCTTACCAGAAGGCTTTGTCCAGTCATCTGCAGCCTATTTGTGTTCCAGCTGCAGTGTCCAGAGATTTCACTCAAAGGTCAAGGTCCTGTTGTGCAAGACAGGGTATTTTTCCCAAAAGTTAGTTCCTGCTGCAAAGAACTTCGAGAGACAAAAGAAGACCACGGCTCAGCTGATGGCAGGGAAGTAGAAGACACTGGTGAGACACTTCTAATTAGTGTAATGAGGATCGGATGACAGCAGCTAACCATTGACACTGCCTAACCATTGTCAGGTAGTTTTGTGGGCATTATATCAACAGCATGATCGTAAAGAGAAATGATAGGGCAATTAAGTAGTGACTACTTTCAGGACAAGCTTTTTCCACTCACGAATGCAGGTTTATAGGAGATGGTACGAAATGAAATGTAGAGTAACTCCGATTAACTGGGATAGACCCAAACTGGGTGCTGCCTCTTTATTGAATGCTGGGATCTCTCATCTAATGCCCATCTAATGCCTTAAGAAGGCCCTGACTCCTGTGCACAGATTCTGTATATCCATCCCTGTTTATGCAGTTTGACATGCAATAGAAGACGGAACCAAAATTAAACCTGGTCTTTCTACGTCTGAAAAGTACAGGCACTGGATTGGTTATATTGTGAGAGGAGAGAGTTAATCAGTGGAGTTACCTGTAAACTTGTTGGTCTTTTTTAATCCAAATCCTCATTGAGATATTCTGGGAGGGTCCATCCAGATTTCTCACAATGGTTTCTAGAACGTATCAACTACCCACCCCTGCTTTACGTTCACTGCCACTAGATTTTGGGGCTAGTTTTTCACCTTGCATTCTCTACATGTTCATTCAAAACTTTTTTATGGGTGAATTACTTTTCCAACAAGGAATGAACGTTCATGCATAAATTGCAACGGGCTGAACTGTGCACTGAGCCAACTTGGAACTTCTGATTTAACAGTCCCCTAAGACATTGACCTGGAAAGGACATTTGCCTTTTGTATGTTGTATAAAACCCAAAAGAGACAGGGGCAGGGTATGAATTCATTATTTGTGCATTATTCAGCATTCCTTACGCTATCCCCTTTGCTAAATACCCCACAAGTTTCTTAACTCACTCTAGTAGACAAAAGCTTAATTAATAGAGGCAGTAGATCCCAAAAGCACGAGGTGGCTGACCAGCATTGGTGTCTAGTTTGGGGAGAGGTGAATCCCACCCTAACTAGTTGGCTGGGGACATATGTGTCCAGCGCTGTAGCTGCATAGGAGTTGAACTGAAGCTGTGCATTAGACATCGTGCATTGTCAGCAGGTCAGAGAAACAATGTGCTTATGGAAGTTTTATCTCTGCTGCTGCTGAGCTCACTGTAGCAAGGCTATGAAGAAGCAAATTCACAGGCCATAAAAAGCTGAAAATTATGTTGTGTATAACTGAAAGGTCATTTCTCTGTGTTTAGGATGAAAGGCACAGAACTGCTACAGTTAAGCTTCAGAAGGTACGATAACTTGTGAATTTTTCATATGCCTGTTTCCAGGATTAGTGCATAATGTAATTTATTCTGTATGTACCATGAGAAGGTTGAAGTGATGCAGCACGAAGGCACACAAAAAGAGCCACACACTGATACATGTGTATTAATAGTTACCTATTAATAGATCATATTACACACAAATATGCTTTATGTTAATATTCTTTAGCTAAAATACAAGCAACAGTATTTAACTGTTCTCTAAGGCACAGAAAATACATGTAAAACTACAGTCTATGTTTTAATAGATTTATTGTGTCCTTGAAGTTAGATAAACATTTGCCTGACATAGTTTAAGCTACCAAGGCAAATGAAAACTGTTCTGTGGTGAGGTGATTACAGATCCATGGCTGTAATAATTTTCATCTGTGAATGAGAAAAAAAGGAAGGTAGGAGAAGCTTCTCAGAGTTACTTCCTTGGAATAACAGGAATGCTTTTCCAAAATGCGAATGCCTTTTCTAATATTCTAGTATTCACTCTCAGTGCATTTATATGCCTAATTCCTTTTCTTCCCATATGCTCAATCTAATACCAGGTCTGAGTGAAATGGGAAAAAAAATATTCAGCCCAGTGGTTAAACAGTTAAAAATATCATTCAGTTATTTGCCAGGTCACTGTCACGTTGCTAGGTGACTGCAGATGTTATCAACCACTAAAATACATGCATTTTCCAGATGTAGTCATCAAATAATTTTCGATTGAGTTATTCTGTATTACATGATAGTTGAATGTCTATTTAAGGGTCTAAATACTTAAAAATACATAAGCTAATTTGAATTACATTGAAAACTGTTATCTGTTGTGAAAGTAGAAGAAAGGGATCCAAATTTCATGTAATTTGACCACAGGTTTCTAGAGATTCAGCTCCCTAGGAACTGCAATTTTACACTCTCTTGGGTTTTGTGACTTCTGTGCATACCTAATGCTCACATTCTGCATCTAATTATTCTACAGCTGATCCCTGTTGATTGGCATTTTTATCAGTTAGCGATATGACTCATTAACCCTTTTGGATGTAGAGTTTGAAACTTCATGCTGACGTGATACCCAGTCATAAAAACACTCGAATTTCCAAGGAGTTTCAAACGTTATTTTAGGAGCTGATTTTATCCTTCCTAAGGAGTCGGGTTCACCTTGCCGGTTAAGACTCTCAAACGCAGGCTACTCCTCCAAGCTCCCATTCCTGGCAGCGGCAATGTCATCCATGTCACCGGTGGAGCCAGGAGAGCTGCTCAGCTCAGCAGACGTAGGTCTCTACATCGGAGTGGGCTGAAGAGCTCATCAGACTGCTGGAGGTTACTGGTTGCATTGGCAGTGACTATAGCACTAAGTTAGATACTCAACTCAGGTGTAAAAACCTGCTTCAAAGGGTTTTCATCTGCAGATTGATTCCACACTCCAGATAGTGGGTGCAATAATTGAATACAGTTATTTTTTAGAGTGGAAATCAGATTAGCTGATCTGCGAATTTATTCTGGCCTCGATATCTGTGAATGTCCATTGAGTAGATATGCGGTAAGGTCCGAAGAGCGTGGCACTGCTTGCATTTTTCCTAGAGCTTTGAACCGTAACATCTGTGTATGCTTCCTAGTTCAATGTTCATCTAGAAAGATGAAGAGATTTCTTGGAGTAGTTTGGCAGGGACTTGCAAGATCACACTCTTTCAGCTCTGACCAACCTGAATCAGAGGTAACTAGATGTGCATGGATTTAAGTGTAAACTTTCCATAAAGAATAATAGTGCTAGGATTAAATCAAAAAAATATCTCCTCTGGCTCAGGATATTTCTGGCCCACCAGTGATGGCAGACTGGTTACTCTGGGAAAATACTACTATTTATTATTTTTCTATATTCATCAAATTTTTCCCTAAGGCATCACCTTTTGGCCCATATCAGAGATGAAATACTGCACCAGGTGGATCTTGGCCTGATCTATGTGGCCATTTTTATGTTCTTAGGCCTCTGCAGGACCAGCTGTTGTACAGGTGACATGGGGATTTCCTGCAGTGTATGGGGTTCATGTCTTTGGTCTCCAAGGGTAGTAATAGGTATGCGAAGAAAATGTCACACAATAAATCCTTAATCTTTCTGGCAAAGCTGAAGGGAGGACAGCAGTTTGTGAGGTTTATAGTTGCTGTAGGTGCAACATTTAAACATAGCTTAAATATTTGCATTTGCTATGTTTAAGCTAAATCTGATTTTACCACATCAAAAACATACAATGTCCATGTCATCTGTTCTAAAAGAATTAGGTAGCATTTCACAGTCTGTCAGCTAAAGGCTCTGCTGTTGTGCCATTGCTCCAGGGAGAAGCAGTGTTGTAGGAGAATCATCGCTCCTCCTCTCTTAGCTTCACTAGCACCAAATAACACAACACGAGACAGTGGCCATGAATTGTGGCTTGAAATGTTCAGGGTGGACCAGATGACCTCTTGAGGTCCCTTCCAATCAACATTTCTGGAGTTCATAGAAGACCTACAGTTGTCCGAATCAGTAACTCAAGGCAGCTAGTCCAGAGCATTTCAAATGGCTCCACATATTTAGGTGATGGCAAGTGAATCGTGCCCCCTGGTCAACACAACTAATGGAGAGTGATGCAGCTGGCCAGCAGCTAGATGAACTAGCTGTTTGACAATTCACCAACCAATCAGGTAAATATAATCAGCGCCTTTTGCGATAACCTGGTGTATCTGGCCCGCCCTTCAGATGTCACTTCAGAAGGACATGTATCTCTCCTAGGTTCTGTGTAATATCTGAGTATCTCAGCTGGCCAGTGGTGTCTCCAATAGCACGACACACTTGCATTTGGGCAACTTAATCAAACCCTGGATGTCTGCTGGGGTGAGCAGAGGGGATTTTGCTTTTTCATCTGCAGCAGAGCAGTTTTTATGATATCCTCAGCACCGTTCACCTTAAATAACAGTTCTGTATGAGGCTGTGGTTGGTACTTTGAGCTTGCAGGATCCCAGCACCGGGTCAAAAAAATATTCAAGCGCTGCACCACACAAATGTTGATCCGGGATAAAGCCCTGCTGTCAGATTACATTTGTTCAAAACCTGCAGTTGCCTAACCAGGGCCACAGATCGGAGTCGTGTTCACAGGAGCTCATTTACACATTGTTGGGGTTTGCCTCATTCTTTTTACTGTCATCCAAACAGGAGCTGGGGGGAGGCACTGGGCCTACGGGTTTTATGGGGAAAAGTCTCTCTGTAGCAGCTCACACAGTGACACAGCGCATAGCCCATTTCCATGTTGATGTTTTAGCACAGACACCAAAGGGACCTGAAATGCTGAAAAGTACATGTAAGAAGGCCAAGCCCAGCAGTATGCTCTGTAGGGATGGTAAGGTTCTCTGTCTGTCCTAGAACGAGCTGGTGGCATCACAGGCTGAGATGTCTGCCTTGTTCCAGAGCGTACCAAATACTCCTTGGCTGGACATTTGGATCCGTGGAGGCTATCGCTGATGGTGACAAAGAGGGAAACACCCAGTGCCGATGATTGAACCGCTGTCCCAGATAAAGTCACTGTGGAGAAAGGAGATTCCCACTAGCTCACAGCTCTTCCAGCGGCTAGCATCCGAAGGGTTCAGACTACCAGGCCATGTGAGGAATATTGCCTTTCTGACCTTTTCCTGGTTTCATTTTTGTATTTGTTTCTCCTCTGCAATACTAAGCTTTTATCGGACACGCATCCGAGTCTTAGGCACTGTTAGTATAGCCACTCGTACAATCACCAGCCCCAGCCGAGGAACCCGCTTCCAGGCCTGCTCCACCTCGGTGGCTTTGTTGGGTGTTAACACCCTGTGAAATCCTGTCCCTTAAGAAATGGAAAGTGATTCACAAAAAAAGCGGTATTTGGAAAATCAGCCTTGTCAGTTGAGTTGGCGTGCTTAAGGGGAGCTTGAGGTGGGGACAGGATGGAGTGGAAAACAGGAATGAGAAGTTGACAGCAAAGGAGAAGTTGAATGAGGTTATTTAGGAAGAAGCGATCTTATTTCTTTAAAGTTCAGCTTCGCGTGGACTAACATTCATCGGAAAAATGCATATTTGTATTTTCATTTTGTAGCATTTCCTGACTGAATAATGTTTTCTAGAATATGTTTATTCTAGAGGAGCTGTTGCGGTTCTGGATGATGGGATGTCCTGGTTTTGGCTGAGATAGAGTTAATTTTCTCCCTAGTAGCTGGTACAGAGCTGTGTTTTGGATTTGGTGTGAGAGTAATGTTGATAACACACTGATGTTTTCAGTTGTTGCTAAGCAGTGTTTACACTAAGTCAAGGATTTTTCAGCTTCTCATGCCCTGCCAGCAAGAACGCTGGAGGGGCACAAGATGTCGGGAGGAGACACAGCCAGGACTGCTGACCCAAACTGGCCAGAAGGATACCCCACACCATATGACATCGTGCCAAGTATATAAACTGGGGGCAGTTGGCCAGGAGGGGAGAATCGCTATCTGGGGACTGGCTGAGCATCAGGCAGCGGGTGATGAGCAATTGCCTTGTGCATCGCTTATCTTTCCTGGGGTTTATTTCACTCTCTTTTTGTTATCTTCCTTTTCGTTACTATTATTGCTGCTACTACTACTATTACTATTATGTTTAATTTTTATTTCCGTTATTAAACTGTTCTTATCTCAACCCATGAGTCTTANGTTATCTTCCTTTTCGTTACTATTATTGCTACTACTACTATTATTATTATGTTTAATTTTTATTTCCGTTATTAAACTGTTCTTATCTCAACCCATGAGTCTTACTCTTTTTCGATTGTCCTCCCCATCCCACTGGAGGCGGGGAGGAGTGAGCGAGTGGCTGTGTGGTGTTTGGTTGCTGGCTGGGGTTAAACTATGACATCGAATCAATCAAGAAACTGCTAGTCTATATGCTTAATAACAACAAAAATAGAAGTAGTATTAATGGTATTAATAATAATAATGATAATGATAATAAAACCCAGCACTTCTTAATTCAAAATAAACCTGAAAACGTTGGAAAAGTTCACTTTTATGTTTTTTTTCCTTTGTGAGACAAACATAAGTTTCTGGTGCATCCTTTGTTCCTGCCTTACAAGCTGTTTCAATATGCTGAGATTTACAGGCATCTGTTTAGTTTACCCTTACTCTGAGAGATGTCTTGATCACGGTATGTAAGCCTTAGCGGAGGGACAAAACACTGGAAACTAAGAGCTGCTTAATCTAGCAGAGGCAAGATTAACGGGAAACAAAACCTAAGACGTAGGTACCTTCTCCATTACTTTTTGTCTTCAAAACAGGCACTTGAGTGTTTAATGCAATGGCAGAACTTTCCAAAAAGATGTTTAACCTGTAGAAATCTGTAGGAATAGCAACAATTAAGAACCAAGAACCAAGGCTGTCTACTGTACCACTGACAAAGTCTGCTGCACTTTCTAGACAGCTTGTGCTGTTACCGAGAGCCATTTTGTACCACAGGAATCATTCAAAATAAACAGAGTCCTTCTTATTCCTCAAGCCTGTATTATTGGCCTTATTGCTAATGACTTTTGACGTAACTCTGTAAACTTTTGTCACTCCCACTGTACTGGCAGTGTGCTCTCCAGCGTTCCCATTGCATCTGTCCATCAGGTGAGTTTAATTTTCCACTAGGCTTTACTTATCAGCCTTTGTTTCCTCTGAGCCTGATTCGGCCTGAGTGGCACGAGGTTGGTTCTGAGAGCGTGCGTGGTCCACATGACCTGCTGAAAGCCAAAGAACTAGCTGTGGTTGAAAGTCCGGGGCTTGTGAGTAAGTTGGTGTCAAGTAAGAACCACTGGTGAGAATTAGGCTAAGTTCATGGGAAGGTTCCCTCTTGGCTTTGAGGTGCTCGGTGGATTAGCAGATGTGGGACTGGAGGCATCTCACTGGCATACTGATGTTCTGTCAGAGAGAACGTACACTTTGAACACAGGATGAAGTTACTGGGATTTGTTTTGCTTTTTCTTTTTACTTCATTCAACCTGTCTACACACGCCTAAGCCTCAAATTCCAAACCAAGCTTTAATCCCTTCCCCTCTAGAACCCTTGGAGGTGGAAAACAAAGTTGTGGTAAATCGTATCGTTAGACTTGAATAGCCAGTGAACAGTAAGTAACATTTTTGCCTCCCAAGGGAGTTATTTAATGTTTAATGAAAATACCACTTTGCATAATTCCTTTGCAGTGTAAAGGTCACCACCAGTCTGTCACTAGCATAACAGGGTAATTACTTAAGATGACTATCTTCCAGGCATAAAAGGATGTTAATTTGTTGAAAAGGAGGATTTAAAATTATTTTATTTTAATAATGATATCATTTTTATTCTATTTTTAAGAATGTCAGAACTTCTGCAGCACAGCTCTCAAAGCTGAGCATCGCTTCTCAAAGGCAGTGGATATTGAGACCAAGCAGACCAGGCTTCAGACCAGCTCCTAAAAACCTTTCATTTGATCCACTCTTTTCCATCTGCCTTGTTCACCGTCAGTATCTGACAGTTAACATCTGCAAACTTAGATAAACGGCAACAACAACCATAAATATGAGAGGTCTGAGGGAGCTGGAGCAATGGATCAGCCAACGAGAAAGTATCTCAGGCAAAGGCGTGGTCTGTCCTGGTTTCAGTTAGAACACAAGAATTCTGTGCAGTGATTTTATGTTTCAGCTAAACTAACTAACTGCACTTTCTGAAGTTAACAACAAGTTTTGGCAGACCATGTTGGCTTCTAGCAGCGATAACGCTCCGTGTTTAGTTAGTACCAGGGATTGGTGTGCAGACCAAGGCCACTGCTGGATCTTGTGTACCACACTGGGGAGTGCAGAAAGCAAAAGGCCGCACCTGCAGGGAGGAGCGGACAGGACCGATGACCCTAAACTGACCAATGAGGCATTCCATTCCAGCCAGGTCATATTCGGCATAAAGCTGAGGGATCCACAGGATCAAGCTCTTCTTCCTCTTCTTCTTCAATGACCGGCATCTAAGGAGGACTCCGTCCATTCCGCCTTTAATCCCTATCCGTGTGTTCCTGAATCCCGGACCAGAACCCAGCTCCTGAGCACAGTTCTCCTCTGCTACTGGGCCCAGTCTTGGACTTTCCCAGGGCCTGCTCCACAGCATCAGTGCTGACGGTGATGTAATTGCCATCAGGGGATGTTGAGTTTGATACCGGTTTCGTGTAGATTTGTACATATTCCATTTTATTATTATTTTCATTTTTGTTTTCGTTAAAACTGTGCTAGTTTCCCTTTCTAATCAGGAAGTCTCTCTCCCTTATTCCCTTTCTCTTTCCCTCTGGGAAGGGAAGGGGGTTAACAGAGATTCTGTTATAAGTCTAGGGAGATGCCCTGACTCTAAACCGTGACATGGTCCTACACTGTGTCCCATCTGGACATAGGGAATGTTCTCACTCTTTCCCGAGGCCAGGAAGACCTTGCTCCAAGCAGACCGCTCTGTCATACTCCATTACCAAACCCTGCTGGGTCAGAGGAAATAGAGTGGCTCTCAGTAGAGCACAACTAGGCCAATAGCTGGAAACCTGCCGAGCTTTGGCGTGGCAAAGCCCAGTCAAAAACATACATTCACATAGCAGGTAGCATCTTATGGAAACATCTGCTGGAAAAGCGTGTGAACCCCAGTTACTGACTCCCCTACAGATGCACACAATAGGCTGCTTAGGGCCAAGGGCCACCACCGTGCTGTCTTGGGTCCAGCTGGGATAGAATTAATTTTCTTCCTAGTAGCTGATACAGAGCTGTCTTTTGGATTTAGTGTGAAAATAATGTTGATAACGCACTGATGTTATAGTTGCTGCTAAGTAGCACTTATCCTCAGTTACGGATTGTTCGGTTTCCAACGCTCAGCCAGCGAGCAGGTGCGCAAGAAGCTGGGAGGGAGCACGGCCAGGGCAGCTGACCCAAACTAGACAAAGGGATATTCCATGCCATAGGACGTCATGCTCGGTATATAAACCTGGGGAGAGTTGGGTGGGGGAGAGGATCGCTGCTTGAGCATCGGTCAGCAGGGGGTGAGCAACTGCACTGTGCATCACTTGTCTTTTCTTATTGCTTTTTTTCCTCCCTCTTTTTGTGATACTAACTTTATTATTATTTATTATATTTTAGTTTAGTTACTAAACTTGTTAACTCCCAAGTTTTACATTTTTTGCTAATTCTCCCCACCCCACTGGGAGGGGGCAGGAGTGAGCAAGCAGCTGCGTGGTACTTAGTTGCTGGCTGGGGATAAGCCACACCACATGCCCAAATGATTTGCAAGGAGGATCCAGAACGGGCATCCAGCTGCCAGCTGTGCTGGAACACTCTGAATTCCCAAAGCGGTGTGGCTGAACTGACCTGCAGCAGGGACGTCCTAAATTGTGAGTACGCGCATGGCAGCCACACTCACACAGGAGCATTTGTGGCATTGGAACAAACAGCATCACTTTATACTTGAGAGTACATCCTCCTGCTCCTCTGGGGACACTCCTACCAGGGCTGTAGGCAGTGCTTGTAAAGATGGCACAGTGTAATAAACTCCTTTCCCTCCTCACTGCAAGCAAAATTATGACGACAACATGATTAGGACAGGGCAGACGAGGTTTCTCTCAGCTGCTATTTGAGGAAATCCTGTTCTTTCCTTTAAAGAGATGTAGCAGGCAGTGCTGGTCCCTCCCCAGTGAGGCCAGGAGGAGATGAGCTCCAGGCACATTTCTCTGCCTCTCCGGTACTCTGCAAGGTGATGCTTCAGGGATGTCTCCGTTTAAGGTTCAGGGCAAAACCCGCAGAGCAGGATTCCTATCGGCCCTCTCTCCCCCTCCCCCTTCCCTCCCAAGGGAGGATACAAAGGGAAATGAGGAAGGAAGTGCCTCACACGAAATTGGAAGTTAAGGCTATGAACAAAATTTAAGAGGTAACAGATAAACAGGGAGAAGGAAATATGAAGGGAAGGGGGATACACAAATCTATACCAAACTAGTTCTGGGATGGTAATATTAGGATTGTGCAGGGCACGTGGAGCCAGGCCTGGCTGCGCGAGATTGCGGGCCCAGCAGCAGGACAGTCTGAGGGAGAAAGAAAAGAGAGAAAACACCAACTTCCTGTCCTTTTATAGAGTGTGGCAGGGAAGGGGAGGGAACACCAGGTGCCCTCTGACCCCTCAAGGTCCTGCACTTACCAGGTGTTCGTGTGTCCCCCCTCAATTTGCTAACTCTTCAACCACAACAAGGGATAAGCCTTGCACTGCACAGAAGGAGTCAGCCCTTTGCCTACATATCCCCAGGGCAGTCTTTCTTGGGGATACAATATCGGTAACTCCTCAACTCTCCCCTCATATGATTCAAAAGCATCTTGCTGTATTTATACACATACTGATGTGTTTGTTGTGGTGTCCCTGCCCCAGCAACAAGGAGGTCCTGCAGGTCTTAGGGCTAACGGCCTGGCTTGGCCTCTGCTTGGTCCCATCCCCAGGGAGGTGCCCGAGGGCCAGGGCTGGGGCTGGGCCCACTGCCCCCCGCCTGCCCTGCTTCCTCCCAGGCGGCGGAGGCACCACATCCATTTTTCATGATCAAGGATGTAAATGTACAATTTCTGCAAAATCTGGTTTTTGTTTGCTTTTAATCACAAAACTTCTTTTTCCATGTCGCCCCAAATCGAGACCCAGGACAAACAGTATAACGGTCAATGCTGGATTACAGTGTATTTGTGGGCAGAAACTCCTCTGCTCTGCAACCCCGCCACTATCCGTGGTGGGCCAGGGTATAACCACTCCAGGCATAATTTCCACCTCCTTCCTGGCTACCTTCTCAGGAGCCAGCTCAGTTGTGATCTCTGACTGGTCATTTCAGTTTTGAATTTAGGTCCTGTGTGATTTCCAAATGCAGAGCTCTCATTAAAGAGAACTGGAGCACAATAAAAACAGGCTTTAGAGGACTAGCCTGTCTAGCCAGTCAAGAGGGCAATCTAACAGCACAGGGAAAAGGAAGGCCCTTATAGGATGGTATTCCCGACGCACAAAGGTGCGTCAAATACAGGCCAGTGGCTTTTTTTGGTATCCTTCCTGACAGTGGCCAAGAGCAGATGTACGGAAGAGTATCCCAACCTTAAGTTGTCCGAAGTTTACGTCTTCTTAAACCACAAGTGTCATCTTTGTCTTTAAAAGAATTATCGTAGCTCTGCATCTAAACAGAATCCCATGGAATCATACATTCTCTTGTTCCTCGGCATTTCAATCATTTCAGCTACTCCACAGTGTCATAAGACACATTTTGAGAAAGAAACATGTCCAAAAAGTTCCCTAGAGTGAAATATTTAAAAAAGAAATACAACCTCTCCCTCCCTAAAGCACGTGTCTAAATTACGGTGTTTTGGAAAGTGCTGAAGGCTTTGGATGCGGATGGTGTAGTCCTAGCAACTCCTCAGTGTCTGGAGGCCACGTGTGGCCAGAGCCGCAGGTGCCCCACCAGCCTGTGTCTGAGTCTTCTTCAAACATGAGATCTTTGGTGGAAGTCTCAAGTATGCTAACAGAGGAGCAGTGCATCAGCACAGGGCTCAGAGCAAACAGCAGAAGCACTGCTGGGGGACTGGAGCCATCCCGACTGTAATGCTGTGCCAAGAAAACTTTCTCTCTAGCTGGCAATAAGGAACATGAAGTGGGGAAACTGTCTTCATTCATGTTACGTATTTTCCCCCTCTTCAAGCAAAAGTCTAAAGGAGGCACAGAGACATGGCTGGACCTCAAATACTGTGTTGACTGAATCTGCAAATACGTAAAAGAAATGCTTTTCGTATCCTGCTTCTTGGGTTTCTGGTAGCCCCCCAAATGACAGGAATCATCTCTAGAATGCTCAAATTATTTAAAATAACAATATCCTGTTCTCATACATTACAATTTCACATTCATTTATTTAGGAGCGTACGAAGGAAAGGAGGATAAGCCAAGGCCTAGATTTAGGCACACATTTTTGCTTTGAGTTCAAAAAGAAAAAGGTTGAGACACCTGCATTTAGGTGGCCTTGCTTCATCATCCAACGCCAGCTCCTGAACTTGCTATGCGTTGTCATCGCTGTGTGTGACAAATCCTTCTGAACAGGCGGCCACAGTCGGTACCCCAAGAATTGATGCACCCTCATTGAGGAAGCTGGGAAGCGTTGCTCTCAGAGAGTGGCAGGTCTCTAACACGAAACCCTCAGCGAGTGCTTAAACCAAAACCAATCTGCGAGGTGCTCCAAAGGAAAAGGCGGTAGAAGCCAGCCAGCCATCTCTCCCTGTTCCACTCCCTTCAAACTAATTATGTGACCTGAAAGCTCTTGTTTTAATTAGCCTGGAAATAAATTACACTGGCTCCTCCTGGTGGCCGATCATCCCAACCTCAGTAGGCACAGATGTGGTTGTTAGTGCTTAGCACTGTCTCCCCCTGGACGAGTAGCCGTGCGTTTTACACTGCAGTGGAGCCAGGAGCCTTCGAGAGAAACCACCCAGCCTCCTCTTGTATTTGTCACAAATACTAGTGGCCACCACATCTGACCGTTGCATCGTTAACATTTTGCTAATTGTTGGCTGTTGATTAACTGCAGCCTTCAGCGTCACAGGAGCTTGCGGAGCTGCAAGCTGCAGCTTGCTAAGGGGTTATACCTGGCGTGCGCCGCTGAGATTCAGCTGTGCACATTCAGCTCCCCAAGGAAAAATGGAATAACGCAGCTGAAAAGGTTACTGGTAGAGGGGGTAACACATACACCCAAATAACAAAGGAAAGCAGATTTGAGCCAGTTTGTGTCCCCTAAACAAGCCTACCTAGGATTCATTGGTTTTGATGGCACAACTTCCCTCTGCAGAATGCAGGAACCAGCGTCTCCCCATCTGGGAAGGCTCACCTCAGGAGAGGGAGAGGGGGCATCTCAGAGGACACTGTGAATTTTCATGGTAAAATCTGAACAAATACTCTGCACAAAAGCCGGCCCAGTGGCAGAGCGTGCTGGCAGGCTAGCCTGGGAGAGCTGACTGCATTTGAAGGACTGTGGTTATAATTACTGTCACCATCGCTTGCATCAAGAATTACAACCACGTGAATTTGGAGCCTCGTCACTTTTAGTCAGTGCTTTAAAGCTGGCTCTCTCTTATGCATGCCTAGTGATTTTCTTGACCTACTTTTGGACAGTGAAAAATTCCTTATTTTTTACCTAGACTTCCCAATTAACGGTGATAATAAAATAAACAGGGGGTTGGGAGGAACGGGAGAGACATACCTGGCTCTGCACCTTTGCTGAGACTGTACATGTGCTTGCGTCGGGGCAATCCAAGCACAAATACAGGCTGGGCAGAGTATGGATTGAGAGTAGTCCTGAGGAGAAAGACTTGAGGGTGCTTGTTGCTGAAAAGCTCAACGTGAGTCAATAATGTGCTTGTGAAGCCCAGAAAGCCAGCGGTATCCTGGGCTGCATCAAAAGATGTGTGGCCAGCAGGTTAAAGGAGGTGATTTTCCCTTTACACCGCTCTCGTGAGACCTCCCCTGGAGTACTGCATCCCGCTCTGGAGCCCCCAACAAAAGAAGGAGATGGTTCTGTTGGAGCGGGCTCAGAGGAGGGCCATGAAGATGAGGAGTGGAGCACCTCTCCTATGAGGAGAGGCTGAGAGAGCTGGGGTTGTTCTGTCTGGAGAAGAGAAGACTCCAGGGAGACTTTACTGCAGCCTTCCAGTGTCTGCAGGGGGCCCACAAGAAAGCTGAGAAGGGACTTCTTACAAAAGCCTGTAGTGATAGGACAAGTTGTAACGGCTTCAAGCTGGAAGAGGGTAGATTTAGATTAGAAATTAGGAAGAAGTTCTTCACTATGAGGGTGGTGAGACACTGGAATAGGTTGCCCAGGGGAGTTGCATGTTCCATCACTGGATGAGTTCAAGACCAGGTTGGTTGGTGCTTTGCGCAGCCTGGTCTGGTGGGAAGTGACCCTGGCCATGGCAGGGGTGTTGTAACTTGATGATCTTTAAGGTCTCTTCCAAGCCAAACCCTTCTGTGATTCTGTGATTCTACGATCTAACACAACAGGGAGCAGCCCTGAGCGTAATGCTGACTGGTGTTACAGAAAGCCATCTTACTGAAAATGCTGACTGGTGCTTGGAAATACAGAAAGGGGAGGACGAGGATTACTTCAAGCTGTGTTTTGTCAGATGTTGAGCGTGTCTGGAAAACATAACTTGCCCTGGCAGGTACAGGAGGGAACACCTCTTCAAATGCAGTATCTCTATGAGAAACATGAGCATGGGCAGCCTGGGTTGGACTAAAGCTCCATCTAGCCTTGTACTCCGCATCTTTTACTATCTTACAGCAGATCTCCAGAAAAGCTTGTGAGAACAAGAAAATGTGTAGTTGTACCTCCCTGAACTGGTTCTCCAGCAATCTGCCCAGCTACCTGCAGCTCAAGGACTTCCTGAGCCATAGGTAGTATCTTTATGTTCAGCAGTTGCTGAGGGATACCTGGCTGAGTCTGTTCTCATGGAGCACAAATCGACAACTGAATACGATTTTTTCAGAAAATGCAGCACTGAAAAATTGAGAGGATTATTTCTATAGGTGTGAAGACTCCGAAGGTGACAGTACTGTGTTTCTTTAGGACTGACTTTGTGTTTCTTCCTGCAGTGCCCATTACAAGGAAATCAAATGGGATGTGGGGAATAGCTCTGTGCTGCAGAATATCGTTTTTCTTTCCAAAACCTATCTGTGTGTAGTTCCCTTCTTTCCATATTTAAAGTAAACGGTCCATTTCCATATCATTGTTATGTGGAGTCAGAGGCAAATATTGATCGACGGTGACAGAATTGAATTTCTTTCTTTGTTGAAGGCTGATTTTTCTCGAGCTTTGCCAGCACTGGCTGGCTTCCCAGAGACATCACTGAATTTATCATCGCTGGGTGCCAAACTGAGACAGAACGAACAAGTTTTAAATATCCAGCTCCTCAAACTGCGGAGACATTTCAGCTTGATGAAGTTCCAGCCATAACCCTGAGTGCCCCAGAGTAAGGACAGCTGAGAAGAATCAAGGCAGTGAATGAACAGTGTCAGTGACGGTAGATCACCCTTAGAGAGGGGTGTCCCTGTCTCCCAAGGGGTAATTCCTCCTCACTCCTAACATTTGGTTCATGCCAAATAATCCTTCAAAGAAGGATCACTTCCTTCTCTGTCAGAGTTGTGTCTAGGCAATGGGTGAAAGAAGTGAGAGCGTAAACTAAGACAGACTTGCCATCTGCAGTATTTTGAAGGCTCCAACGCTCAGAGCTACCGTGGGAATACAGCTGCTCAAATTATTGATGGGCAGAAATCTCACATCATATTGTCTGGCACAGGAAAGCTTTCTCAGTCTTCCCTGCTGACCAACCTCAGGAGCCTAAATATCTCACTCCTGGTCATCAACTGTGCAGAGGAGCAGGGTGAAGCCCACTACCGAGGCACACACATGGTGGCGTTCCTCGGAGGCTCACAGAGATGCAGACGCTGACGCCACGCGCACTGTAATTAGCAGCGTAAGTCACCGGAGCTGTACGTGCTTGTACCACAGCTCAGCTTCGCCATGGTGCTCGCCTAGTAAAGCATAGCTTCGGTGTCTCCTCTTAGTATCATTCCACAGATCAAATCAGAGCCAAGGCAAAGAAAGATGAATTTCGTACCAAAGTGGAAGCGTTAAATACTCTACTGACTTCATTAGACTGGACTCGGAGCGCAGACTTTCAGGCACAGTGCCGAGATCTGCAGTGTATAGCTCAGGTGGGTGAGGAATAGGCTGCCGACAGCGATGCTTGTAAGCGCACGTAGCGCCATTTGGCCTGTGAAGTTAGCGTGGCATCTTTTGGAGTAACACAGTGACAGCTACTCCTTGCTAGTTTGATCTGCCTGGGCAAGCTCTCAGCACATCCTTCATGCAGGGGTCACAGCAGGAGGTTGCAGAGCAAAGACAAGTAGAGAGGAGAGGTTGTAGAGCAGTGTGAGGAGAAACGCCCTCTTTGATTGGAAAAAAATGACAACTGGAAGTGAACCAAAAGTCTGGGCAGCCAGCAAGGTCAAACCAACCTCCGCAACTCGGTCTGTGCAGTGATCTCACCCTCCTTGCAGCAATGCCAGCCAAGCCTCTCACTCCCTCCCACGCTAAAACAGTCTTCAGTTTAAAAGAAAAGGACTTCTCATTGTGCTGATCTCTGGTTTTCACCACTTCAGGGAAACATGGAACGCCCTTCTCACTTCCCAGGTGGGAAAGTGAAAGCCCACAACCCAAGCTCTTCCCTGGGGAAGTCCTTTCCCTGCATAGCGAGCTCTTGTCCTGGTAAACCCCGTTCCCCCCGAGAGACAGAAGGCGGCTTAGCAGCGCGGGCAGGAGAACCAGGTAAGAGATGCGAACGGAAGCTGGAAGAGATGTTCCGGTCCCTGACCGTCAGGCAAAACTCTGCAAATCGTGATACGGTATTTCTGGCGTGTTTTACAGAGAACAGCGCGCAGCCTGCAAGCATTTCGGCGGCAGCTGCCAGAGTACGCGATCCCGACCAACGGGGTGAGAAAGGCGCTGTCCGAAGCCAGAGCGCCGGGGTGAGGTGGTCACCAGCAGAAGCCCAGCGAGAAAGGGCTGCAGGGCCAGACGCCCCGTCGGACCGCCGTGCCTTCTGCCTCGGAGGTCAAGCGGCTCGTGCAGCGACTATCGGCGCTGATAGTCACGGCGGCGGCGGCGGAGGCNGGTGCCGGGGCGCTGGGCACTCGAGGCCGTCGGCGTCTTCTGGCTCCAGGATCGCGGCAGCTTCGGCGAGAGGTGCTGGAACAGCCTCTGCCTTACCATTTTGACGGCAGTGATCAGCCAGCTCTAGGTATTGCTCACTGTAGGGGAATCTGTCGGGTCACGCTGAAGGGGCTGGCTTAAATTCGAGAAGTTCATTTCTGCAAAGCCAGGTAGTTCAGGAGGATACTGTTAAAGCGTTCTGAATGACGGCGGTTTGAAAATGGAGCTTGCTTTCTGAAAATACGGGAGAAGCTGAGGTAAATCTTAGGACTAATGAGCTACCGCGTAAGTGGGCAAGCCAGAAATCCAACGAGGATGGTTCTCTCCTACTTGAAACTTAGGTCCTGTGTGTGGGGTTGGGCTTTGTTTTTCCTTTTCCCAAGCCCCTAATTCAGATAGTGTCAGAATTTAGATTTAGAAAGCCCGAGGGTATTTTTTCAGTCTTACTGTGACACGAAGTAAAAAAGAGCAATGGGAAGAGAATGGAAAAGACTTCTGCGATAGTAACAAAAATGTCAGCTTCTCACCCTGAAGTTCCAAGGAAGCAAAAATCTCCTCTTCCTGCCTTAATGAAGGGGTTTGGTTTTTTTCCAATTTTAGAAATCTTTCAGTTTAGTTGTCAGATGACACGATTTTTTTCTTTTCTTCTTTTTTTTCAAGTCTTCACCAGTAATAAAAGTATGCTCTCCTCTCCTCCTTTTTAGATAAATTTTGTCCAGCACTTAGTGGGAAAATGGAAACAGCGGTGGCTTCCGTGGAAAGGTTCAAACGCACCGAAAAGAGCAGCTTCGGTAAGTGTTAATGAAAGAGAAAATGTTTCTCTTCCTGATGTCATTTTTTTTCATTAGTCTTGAGCAAATGTTTTCCTTAGGTTCCTGGCTTTTTAAACACATCCCACCAAACTGTCCTGCAAATACCCCCGTTACTTTCTGCTAGCAAGGTTTCTCAGACGTGGCAGTGGCAATGTGCCACCTTGCTTTTAAGGGTGATCCTGCTCTGGCAGGGGGGTTGGACTCGCTGATCCTCAGAGGTCCCTTCCGATCCCGGCCGTTCTGTGATTCTGGGATCTCGCTGTCCACGTGTTTTCGTAGGTGAGAGCAACGCGGCTGCCTGAGTCAGGGGAATGTGCAAGTCTGTGAGCGTGGTTTTAGGTCTTACATCCACCTTTCTCTGGAATCATAAAATCAGTGAGTTGCCAGCGGGTATTACAAAGCCCTTTAGTTATCTAAGGAAGGTAGTGCCTCGGGATGGTCCCACGTTAGCAAGGCAGCAGCTGGAGCTCAAGTGTGGGTTCCTGTCATTGCAAGCCACGTGAAAGTTACCATAGATTTTGGTAATGCCAGAATGAGAAATCAATAGATAAGGGGAGAGAAACTGCTTGGGTAAAATTTGAAGAAATAAAGTGTAGTTGTTCCTGGGAAGGTGACAGACACTTGTGAATCTCTATGTGTCAGAAAAGAATGCTTGAGTTAAAGCTGGTAGTGAATAATCAGGGAGACAGAGTAAGTTGATTGGAGTCTGCATGAAATGCGTTAAAGCTTTGGTCGTACGATCACCTCCTTTGGTATGTTCAGGGCAGGAAGAGATGTTCAGGTCACCGACTGTCAGACAAAAACCTGTAAATTGTAATATAGTTGTGTTTCTGGAGTATTTTACAGAGAATAGCGAATAGCCTGGAAGCATTTCATTCATTGCTGCTAGAGTATGCGATCCTGATCAAAGGGATCAGGCTCTAACTTGGTCTCAGTTGTATGAAATTGGACCGAGTGGCTATATTTTCGTGTCAAGTGTTTCTTGAAAGACATTTCCCTGTTGTGGAACCTAGTATTAACTTAGGTATTTGGCTATTTTTCAGCTATCTCAGAAGAAGAGGAAGATGGTCACTCAACCACGGAACCACAACCAGGCGGTCACTCAACCACCGGATGACCCAGACACAGAGCCTTCTGGATCTGAAGGACAGAGAACACTACCGACCCATTCTTTATTTGAGGAGGCTGAGAGGGCTGCTGAATGTAGCAAGACACCAACAACCTCAGCAGTGACAAAAAACTCTAGACCGGACAACTCATTTATACGAAAAGTCAAAGTAGCTGTGTCAATACCCACTACGTCAGACAACTTGTTTACTCCGAGGAATGAATTAACACCTGAGGAATTGGCACAGTTTCACACTGAAAGGTTTACACTTCGAAAGACTCCTCTGAAGCCACCCCTAGTAAAACTTTAAGTATTTAGGACTTTCAAGTTTATTCTGAAACACCTTTTTTTTTCCCAAGTTCTCTCACAGCTCAACTACAGAATTTTTTGGTGGTGATAAAATAAATTGCTCCCGTTTAAGTTTTTCTTTTTCCTCTGAAATTCTTCTATAATAATAAACCCACAGGTATAAACCTTTGAACGTTGTGTTTTGTCATTTCTTGGTTATTTTGGAATGGACATACTTTTACATACGAGACATAACCGTATGGAAATAGAACGTCAAGTTCCCTTCTGTATCCTGCACAGTGAAATTCTAGGCAGAAAATGTATTTAAAAGGTTTTGTCCCAAGTCAGGACGCTTGGGTGAGATACTCACCGCCTGCTGTGAAGAGAACCCCAGAGCGAAACGGATGCCGTTATGCAGTAGTTGTTAAAACTGTAAATTAAAAACATGCCGCAGTTGCTTTATTAATTCAAAGGGTGATAAAGGATTACTGCAAGCTGTAATTTGACATATATTAATTGCTCCTGCTTAGTTATTTGCTAGTGAAGCTTAATTTCTTTTTTCAGTTTTGTTGATACATAGAAAGAATTAACATCAGATGTTTCCTCTGCACCTGTACAATTCTAAACTGCCTTTCTTTAAAGGAAACCCAAATTGCTTGCAGTTTGCTAGAGCACTTCTTCAAAGCCCATCTCCCATGGTATTATACAACAGACTCCATCATCCATCGTTGCTGGAAGGTTAACATCTCCTATACAGGACCTCCTGTCCTATACCCCAGAGGGGAGAAATCATCCTTTGGATTATGTCAGTTCTGTCCTCATTCGGTGTTAGCTGTGAGGTGCAAGACCAGGCTGAAGGACACAATCATCCAATTCAGTTTACTATGAAGAAGAGCTGCTAGAAATGTGGAAGACTGACAAAAAGGAGCCCATTAAGCCACTACCACTGCTTTGCAAGCAAACAAGCGTCCTGGTTTGAATCAGAACTGCACTAATTCTGTTCGGCGATTTCACTTTCCAGCTCAGTCTCTTCTAACTAACCGCACTTTCTGAAGTTAACAACGTAGCTTTGCAGACCCCAACTTAATCCAGCGCGTCGCTCCCCGGAGCAGGGCCCCCCGAGTCCCGTTGGGCCCCGCCGGCTCCGCACCAGGCGGCGCCGCAGCCCCAGCTCCCGCA
>VWZK01003450.1:354042-378070 GCA_013396935.1 Baryphthengus martii | reverse complement strand
GGGGCGGGGGGCGGGGGTCTATCAGAGACGGGCACCGCGGCCTGAGGAGGCATCCTGGGGCTGCCCTGCCCGCTTGCCCCGCGGGGGTGTCGAGGTGAGCCTCGCAAAAATTCCTCCTCGCTCAGTCAGAACTCGAGTTTTCTCCTAGTCTGAGGCAGGAGCTGTGGGTGAACGCGCGGTGCGCCGAGCTGCCGGTGGGGCTGGGGCGTGGGGGGCTTGTGTCCCCCCCCCAGGGCTTCGGCCTTGGCGGAGCCGGGGTCATTTCCCGAGCCGCTGCTGGGGCAGTCGTGGACGAGGGGCCGACCCTCCGTTAGTTGAAATAAAAAAACCCGGAATGTTCAAGCAGCTTGTTACTGCCTGGAGATGGGAACCTATCCTAAAACATGCGTTGCAAATCATGTAGAGTGTGGATGTGCTTAAGTGATCGGCACGGTTGTCACCAGCAATGAAACTTATGACTGTTCGAGCTTGACAATTTCAATGATTAATTGTATTTTCTTACTTGCAGGACTTCATAGATTTGACGTTGTCAAAGACTCAGCGGAAGACCCCAACTGTCATTCACAAACATTATCAAATCCATCGGATTCGTCATTTTTACATGCGAAAAGTCAAATATACTCAACAAAATTACCATGATAGACTCACTCAGATCTTAACAGATTTCCCCAAATTAGATGTAAGTTTTTCATCGTTTGATCATAACAGAACTTTGCTTTCATGGCATGAGGAATGCTTCTTCAACAGCATGTTTGTTTTATTCTGGTTTGTTTTGGCCTGAGCAACATCTTGCTGATTCACTGTGTAGCTGATTTCGATTGATTCTTGGTAGATTTTACTGGGAATAATTTTAGGCAAACTTATTCTGCAAAAATAGTATGTTCCTACTAAGAAAGGAAGTGTAAATTGTGTCCGCAGATGGTCACGAAATGATGAGTTTTACAAGGTTTAGCTGATCAAATATGTTTGCCAGAGGTTGCTGTTGATTGAAGAGACAGAAAGTGTGGGTTTTTAAGAGTATGTTGTGTCAACTTACTTCTTCTTGATGTATGAGCATGTAAATTGTATTTATGGTTAGTCTTCCTTAGAAAATATTTGCAATAAGAATTACCCAGATATATCACATTGCTTCCCATCTTCAGTTCTTCGGAAGTTACTTTGACAACGTAAACGTTGTTCTTGACCCTGTAAAGGACATTGTTTGAAACACACTCTGACAAGATGCACATAGTCTTGACTTCCCAAGAGCTGCAGCTGGAGCCATGTGTCCAGCTAGTAATTTTTATAGGCAGTGTTCTGCTTAAATTGTTGACCTGCAACCGTATTTTTTAGTGATCTTTTCATATCCAGTGAGTGTTGCTACGGAATTCCTACAGATATCTTCTGCATTTTGTTTGTTATCACGTGATGAAATCTCTGTACATGAGTAGCTGAAATACTTTGTTTAAAAGATTTGAACTGAAAATGCTGCTTCCTTGGAAAGCTGACGGATTTATTTGGGTGTTGAAGAAAGCCTTGTTATCCAGTATTACACGGAATTTAATCTACCACTCAGAAAAAGAGAAGAATTTATATTGGTGCTATGTTTCCTGTATAGTGTGAATTTGCCTTTAGAAACTAGTTTTTCAGGTGTCCTGCAGTGTCTCATTTTTTAAAAAAAAGCCTGTCAGAGTTCTAATACAAAGTATTTTACAAAGCAAAATACGAAATGGAAACTGTATGAACAAGTCCAAGATGTGTTTGCAGAAAAAACTCAAAGTGAGATTTAGACATGGAATGACCAAGCAGATTATTTTTCTTACCTGAGATAGTAATGAAACCAGTTTGACTTGTATCGTCATTTGTGTTGCTGTACTGGATAAAAAACCCCAACTTACGTAGTTGCCAAGAAATAGTCATTCTAAAGAAGGAAAATACTAGGCTCACATTTTTTTTTATGCTTCTGTTCTAGGATATTCATCCTTTTTATGCCGATTTGATGAATGTTCTATATGACAAAGATCACTACAAGCTGGCTTTGGGACAGATTAACATTGCCAAGAATCTGATTGACAAGTAAGGGATGTTAATGTCTTCGGCATTGTACCTGCCTGGTTGATTGCTGGCTAAATTCTTATTTTTTTGTCTCCACAGTGTTGCTAAAGACTACGTGCGTCTGATGAAGTACGGGGATTCCCTTTACCGCTGCAAGCAGCTGAAACGTGCTGCGCTGGGGCGAATGTGCACGATTATCAAAAGACAGAAACAAAGCTTGGAGTATTTGGAGCAAGGTTTGTGTTATCAATAGGCTAAAATAAGGTGTGTGGATTGGATGTAAAATTTATTCTTACAGGTAATAACATTTAGAAGAATGTGTTTAATACAAAATATAAATGCAGGAAACAAAAATAATTTCAAAATCGCCAGATGCTTTTTTTCGCTAAATGGTTTTCTCTTTGAAAATTCTTTAAATTGTATGGCATTGCTAACAGTTATAAGATGTTTTTCTTTGCTTGAAAGCCACGGCCATGATTTTATTTGTTTTTATTTTCACAAACGTATATTTGGAATATAGTGCTAAACATTTTCCAAATATTACTTCTTAATTCAGCTTTATTATTCCTTTAGATTATGTTGTGTGATTTGATGGGATCGTTCTAGCTCAGAGATAGTGGTCTTGATTTTTTAAGTATTTGTCAAGCTTTTTTGTTGTATGTAGATACCTGTGGAGTTTACAAACTACTACACATCTTCATAAACGATGAATCACATTATAATGTCAGAAAAGTTATGCATTTTTATATAAACAATTCAGCATATGAATCGTTACTCCATTTCAGTAAACCTTAAATTATCACAAATACTTAAAATATATTTTTAACATTTCAGTGCGACAACATTTGTCTCGTTTGCCAACCATTGATCCCAATACACGAACTCTTCTGTTGTGTGGCTACCCAAATGTTGGAAAATCTAGTTTTATAAATAAGGTATAAGAATTTTTTAATATTTTTTTTCAAAAATAATACTGAGATATCATTTAACTAAAATAGAGTAACATTTAACAATTTGATATCATTATGGCACTGTCAGATGTGGGCAGTAGCAAATTCAGATGTGTGAGTAGAGGTTGAATGAAGTTTCTGACAGAATAAATGGGAAATTACAATAGATTTCACCGTTAGAAATCATTATCTTTTCCAAAATAGTATGTATCTCATTAACATGTTTTCTGATAGGTAAATGCTTGCAGAGAAGGCAGAATAAACTTAAAACTTTTTTTTTTTGGTAGCAAGAAAGTGTATTATAGTTGTGATGTACTTACTGCTTGCAACTTCAGGGAATTTTCAGTAATTGTGTGTAAATAATTGTTGTTGTAAGGTTACAAGAGCAGATGTAGAAGTGCAGCCTTATGCCTTTACCACAAAATCTCTCTTTGTGGGACATATGGATTACAAGTATCTGCGTTGGCAGGTAAGGACTGTTGTTATTTTGCATTTTCTTTAAAGAATTTACTGATTATAGTCTGATTTGCTATTTTGCAGTGTGAATTGTGTTTTTGTGTCTTGATGAGACAGGCTGAGAGCTGCTGTGCAAGATACGCTGTGCCATACGGGGGCAGTAGACAAAATCTGTTCTAAAAATGTACATGGATGGGTGTGCTTTCAATTTGAGGGAAGAGTGAAAGTGGAACTGCTGACTAAAGTCACCTTGCTTTTTATCACTGTCAAATTCTGGGCCAGGGCTTTCCCTACTTGTTGAGTACTTGGAATGTTGTTATTCTGAATCCTCACTCTTCCCTCATCACTCCATTTTCACATTCTCAGTTTGGCTGAGTTTGGTCTTATTGATGAATGAAAGGAATGGAGCAGAAATCAAGCACGTTTTCTAAAATAGTGTATTGATTATCCTGCACTGAGACCTGACTTAATTATGTTAATTTTAGGTGGTAGATACTCCTGGTATTTTGGATCATCCTTTGGAGGACAGGAACACCATCGAGATGCAGGCCATAACTGCACTGGCACATCTTCGTGCTGCGGTGCTTTACGTGATGGATGTGTCTGAGCAGTGTGGGCATAGCTTGGAGGAGCAAGTAGAGCTCTTCCAAAATATTAAGCCGTTGTTTGCTAACAAGGTAGGTTTAGTTTGCATTATTAATGAATCCTAGGTTTTTCTAATATGGTAACTTGAATTATGATTCTTTTTTTCTTTTTTTTTTTTAGCCACTTATAATTGTTGCAAACAAATGTGATGTGAAGAGGATTGCTGAACTTCCTGAAGAGAGTCAGGTTAGATTGCTTCTTCCACCCCTCTCTGTCTTCCAACATTTACGAAAATACTATCCGTTGTCATGGATGGCTGTCATTGATACTGGACAGAAATTTTTACATGATCATTTCTTTATCTGTTTAGCAGTGTAATGAAAAGTAGCTTTCCAGGTCTTGACTCGTATCTTTCTTAAGCACTTTCTAACGTTTATCCTTCCCTGAATATCATAAACACTAACCAGAAGGCAAGACTGTAGTGATTTCAGAAATCTCTAACGCTGTTGGAACTTGCAGGTACTGCTGTAGTTGGAAGCACAACTGAACAGCATTATTTAGTGATCAGTTCAGTAGGAGTTTGGAGACAGTAAGCCCTAGACTGAGAGGTGTTGCTGAACAGGTGCCACAGAAGGTCCCACTGGGCAACAGGTTGTGTATATGCAGGGCTCATTCTTCTGTATCTACAAGTTTAAGGACACATCATTTATGTTTCTCTTTTTTTTTTTTTTTTTTTCTTCTTATTGGTCATTTATAGGTGCCTTTTAGAAAGGCACTTTTGCTTATAAAAGAAGAAACAGATACAATAGAATTGTAGCTGTAGTTTCTGTCATCTTTTCAGAAACATTCTAATGAAATAGTAACAGATTGCTTGAATTGATACTGGGTTAAGATTTCTGTTCTTAATGTATCGTATATTAAGAAATGGGCAGAATGTTCATTCTTTTGGATAATATTTCTATTTTAGAAAATATTTGCAACTTTTGAAGCAGAAGGATTTTCTGTAATAGAGACAAGTACTCTAACAGAAGAAGGTGTAATCCAAGTTAAAACAGAGGTAGGTTTCTGTTCTCTCATTTCACATGAACAGGTAACATTTTACTTCTTTTGTATGAATTTAATCTCAGTTAAACTGTGGATTTTAAACTGTAAGCATGTTATCCTTTATAGCCTGCTGAGCTTCAGTGGCCTTGGATGCAAATGGAAAATTATGTCTAATACAAATCATAATTTTAAAAATAATTGGTGAGTTTTTTCAGAGTTCTGTTGCTTTCTCTTGTCAGCTCATTGTAAAGAAAAACAAAAAAAGGCATCATATCCATCTTTCCATGATACTTTTTGTATAAAATAATTCAGTGCTTTCTTGAGAGCTAGAAAGATAAGAGATTAGAAGATGAAATATGAAGCTAGATACTTGGGATCAAAAGCCTACTGTGTCTTTTGTCATATCAGGAAGGCTTCATTCCTTATTTAATGTTGCCATGTGCGCTTTCAGGCTTGTGACAGACTGTTGGCCCATCGTGTTGATACGAAAATGAAAGGAAATAAAGTGAATGATGTGTTAAATAGATTGCACTTGGCCATGCCAACCAAAAGAGATAACAAGGTAGGCTACGTGTTTATCCTTTCTACTGTATTTCCTAGTACTTCTTAAGTAGGATAAGAATTCTTTAATCTTAAAATGTGAACAGATAATAAATACGAGGAAATTTGCCTCTTTTTTATCTATTACTGCCTTTGCTGGTGGGAGAGTCAGCTTGGGATTTTGTATACTTTAGAAATACATTACTCTGCAACGGTGATTTATAGCTTTATAAAAATTGATTCTAACTTTTTTTTCTCGCTTTTATTGGGGTGGATTGCTGCATTAATTTAGGAGCGGCTGCCTTTTATACCTGAGGGAGCAGTAGCACGTAAGAAACGCATGGAAGTAGACACACCCAAGAAGAAATTGGTAAATGGCATCTCTTAATTAGGAAATCAGCAGATGGATTTTACATTTGCTGTATTAGCACGTAGATTTTTAATCAGATGGTATATAAAGCCATGTGTGTCTTTGCAGGAGAGAGATCTTGAACTTGAAATGGGAGATGATTATATTTTGGATCTTCAGAGTAAGTATTGTGTAAGAATCAGTATTATTATTAAGCAGTAAAGTTTGACCATTTCAGTTTTAAGGGAGAATACCTAAACCTGACTCCTTTCAACTAAGTACCAATGCCACCGTATTACTGTGTACTGTCCTGTTCCACAACTGGTGATCTCTATTATTGAACAATATTTGGTAGTGGGAAGGACATCAGGGCTATTTGTTAACGTGTCAGAGATGCTACCAAATTCCTACTACTTAGGGATATGGGTTTGTTTTTGTTTTTTTTTTTTTAAATTGTGATCTGAGTGGTGTTTTCTGTCATTGAACATACTTCGTAATTAATTTTGTCTCTTTATTAACTTTTGTTTTATTTTTAAGAATACTGGGACTTAATGAACTCATCTGAAAAATATGATAAGATACCAGAAATATGGGAAGGTCATAATATACTTGACTACATTGATCCTGATATAATGAAAGTGAGTTTTCCATTATTCTTTTTACACTCTTCTTGCCTCTGTATCCATTTATTTCTTTGGTGTGAATACTGTAGTTGTAGATAAAAAATGGTATGTCTTGAGAACAAGTTCTACATTGTCTGCGCTTGCCAATTGATCATTCAGAAACTAGTATCTAGGACAGAGTTTTAGAGGAATGGAAAATTAACTTATCAGAATGATGATTATCTTACTTTTTCTACTTTTTCCATTCTAAAATATGAGGTTTGCAGAAGTTACATTTCTTCATTCTTTGACTACAGCCAGAAGGAATGTAGTGATCAAACTTTGTGTTATTAATAATATGAAATACAGCCATCAAATTTATGTCTACTGGAGTACGATGTTAAAGGAAATGGACTGAATTCTCAATTTATAATGTTCTTATTTAATAGAAAGTACTTTTCTTATTTCTTACTGGTTTTTAAGGAGAAGTAATGAGTGCAGACTATGGAGCCTGCCAGTTATGCAGTTGGGTTCATCTGATTGCTGGTGTTTCAGACTCATGCTAAATGTAGAAGGAGACGGGTTTTTTTCATAGTGTTTCCAGAAACAGCACTGCTAGCACAGCTAGCACATCTGCATAGTGCTAGCACACACTGTTAACACTGCTAGCACATGACAGTATAGCACATCTGCATTCACACAGTGGGGACCTTTGGGGCAGTCACTCAGATACAACCAAAGTAATGCAATATGATCCAATAAGTCTGCAGAGTAGTGTGTGCCCCGCAGGCTCACAGTCGTCTGTATCAACAGCTACATCAAGTGTGCCTGGGGGGTTGTTACTAGTAACACCCTTCCTTCTGTGAAGTGGGCAATGCAAACATGCAACGTTAAGGATTGTAAATCAAGGATTTAATGAGCATCTTGATTTTTATTTAATTTCTTCAAAACCTAAGAAACTGGAAGAATTGGAGAAAGAGGAAGAGCTGAGAGAAGCTGCTGGAGAATATGACAGTGAACCAGAAAGTGAAGATGAAGAAATGATGGAAATCCGACAGTTGGCACAAAAGATCCGAGAAAAGAAGAAACTGAAAATCCTGCAATCAAAGGAAAAAGATACTCGAGGTCCAAGGATGCCTAGAACAGCGAAAAAGGCAAGTATTGGACATATTCTGCAACAAAGTCTTGCTGAGGTGTAATAACTCTAGTGGAACTGATCACTTTTTCTCAGGCTTTGCCCTTTCCCTTGCTGCTTGCTTCCTTCCTTCTGTCCTCCGAGGAGTTCTGGTCACTTCTCTAGTTATGGAGGCCAAACCGAACGAGTGATGGTAGCCCTTTTTGTTTTGTGTCAATCAAGTGAATCTGTTGTAAAACTCCACATATATCGCAGAAAAAAGTTTTGAAGAATACAATTCAGCTCGTTTAATTGGGTTGCTGCATTGTATATTATTATTGTTGAGTTTGAATTATTTTCAATTGAAACAGGAGAATTAGATAATTACTTAAAATTACAATCATGTAAAGTTTGTTTTGAGACCCTCCCTATTCTGGAAAAGACAGTATGTTTCTTTCTGAAGGCTAGGTATCACTCTTACTAACGTCAGAATCTCTTGTGACCTGTCCAGGACAATTGCAATGTAATAAACTGGTAACTGGACATTTTGAGAAAATGAATTTTGCTGCTTTTCACCCAATATTTCTTTCTTTGCCCGTAATGTGTGCCTTGTGGGAGAGAGGGAAACATTTCTGACTGAAATACCTCTTTCTATCACCTTCCTCCCCCGAAAGGGAAACTATTTGAAAGATCTTGAGGGAATGCTGGGGCATTGCAGTTCCGTGAAGAAGGATTTATGGGAGAAAAGAACTAAATTGCAGTAAATGAGATGTGAATTTATGACTTTCATTATCTGCTTGTGGGATGCACCAAAGGAACAAATCTGTAGTGAATATAGTAGGTTTATGGTGGTAGGTATATTAAGACAAAAGCTAAGATAGAGCCATACTTCTTTGAAGAAACATGTTTTCTTAACTGTCTTTTTACAGGTCCAGCGGAAGGTGCTAGAGAAAGAAATGACTGATCTTGGACTTGACATGACTAATAAGGATGATGTAAGTTTTTGCTAATTAAACATAATGCTTATCTAAAAGAGATTAATTTCATTCCATGCTTGATTTCTTTGAGCACATTTGAAATGCATGTTAAAGTTGACACAAGAGAGAGAGGTGGAATCTCTTAAGGAGAAAATACAAAACCCAGATGAGACAGTGGATACTGAATTTTTGAGTGGCGTGATCAAAACATTGGGTGGGCCGAAAAAGTAAACTAACACTTATTAAGGATCACATATATATATGCACTGCTATTTATTAGAACTCCTGAACTTTAAATAGGATTGAAGAGAGGTTTGGCTAAACATTGTTAATTTTCAGGTGTGCTCTGTTGGATGAGACAGTGATGAGATGTCAGAAACAGTAATGACAGATCAGGCTTACTTGTAACAGTTCGTAAATACTGGGAGTTCTCATGGAAGTTTTTAAGGGCAGCTGGCATCTTTGGATGTAAGGCAGCTAAAGTACTTCAAACATAGATTTGCCTTTGGAAGACATTTCATTTTATCAGAAATGTTTAGAAAAATCCATTTTGTACACCAAATCCAGCAGTATTGCAACTCCCTAAGTCTTGAGACCTCAAATTCTAACTGAACAAGGAGTTAGGAAACAAGGAACGTCAGCGCTACACATCTGAAGCAAGCATTTATGTTTCTCAGAGCTGACTTGCATGTTGATTTAGGAGCGATTTGAGTGAGGAGGGATTTAATACTTGTGCTGTAGGATGATGTCACCATGTCTGACATTCTTTAGGGCTTTGTCCTGTGAACAGGACCCTAATCAGGGTAGGTTTCTGCATTCCTTTTTTCTTATTGCAAAATTGCTGCAGTATTGCTATCCATTAATTTCTCTGTGTCTTTTTATCCACTACGCATGAACGTACTCAGAAAAAAAAATCAGAAAACTGGAGTTGATAATTGTGAAAATAATATGCTAGTATTCACTGAAATTGGAATATTACCATAGGACAGAACGGCAGTGACCAACAGGTGACAAGGTCTTTATGTTTCAGTGGAAAACCAGTATGATGTATCCCAGCAGCCCGCTTCCTGTTTTTTTTTTTATTCGTCTAATTAGCATTGGAGCGTGTCTGAGCGGATCGGTTCTGGTTTTAATGATTAAAGTGATGTTTTGAATTTCAGGCACATTATGTGAGAAGGTCCCGTAGTACTACAAGGAAACGTAAACGTGATGAGTCTGAAACCCCTACGTCTGTGGCACGCAGTCGCAGCTGCTCTCGCACGCCCCGGGATGTGTCTGGTCTTCGTGATGAAAAGGTTTGTTGAAGTTATTCACCTCTATAGCAATTAAACCAGCATGACTGTATGTAAACCACCTCCTGGGGAACTTCATACTGTTCTGTTTGTCTAAAGTTCATCTTTGCAGCTGCATCTTCTGTTCATTTACACTGTCTATACTTCAGAACTGCCTAGTTCATTCTTAAGACATAATAATACAGACTAAGGAAGTACATTCTAAATTCTTTCCTCTAAGTGCAAGTATGAAGGAAGAGTTCTACAAAACGTGGAGTTCTACTTTCATGAAGTTAGGAATTCCAGGGGTAGTGTGATCATATAGTTAAGGTTCTGGGAAAAGAAGAGTTTGGCTGAGGAGGATTAGTGTCACTTGCAGTCCTCCTGCTCTGGAATTGCAGATGGTGGCGTGTCTTTGTTAAAATTATCTAGCTCGGTGGGTGTTTTTAAAGGTAAAGCTAGTTACCTGAGTTACTGAGGAAGTTGCATTTTTGTTTTAAATAGATGGTGAAGAAGGTCAAGACTATGGCAAAGAAAGCTCAAAAGAAAATGAATCGCCTCGGCAGGAAAGGAGAGGCGGACAGACACATATTTGACTTGAAGCCAAAACATCTACTGGCTGGAAAGAGAAAATCTGGTAAAACACAAAGAAGATAAGCAGTTTGCTGAATTAAAACTAATTAAAACTAAGTTCAGTAAAACTACTTTGTAGTCTTGTCTTCCTTTTTAGTAATACAGAGTGTTTGGAAAGTAGGTGGTTTGTGTTAGTGGTTGATACTTAAGGGAAAGCGACAAGATCCAGGTCTCCTAATTCTAAGTAATACCATCAGAGGTTTGTTGATACCAGTGGCAGAAACGTTTTTGAAACAGACATAAAAAATACTTCATTCCATTTTCTTACTCCTGGCTTTCACGTAGAAGTAAAGCATTTAAAGTTCTATGTAAAACTAGATACAAAATGAGGTTAAATCTAGAGAAGTGAAGCATTTGTTAACAAAGCTGCCATCAGAATTAAAAACACACAGCTTCATAAAGTACTGCATCAGAAAGGTTTGGTTTTCTGCGTGCGAGTTAAGTCGTTGACGGATAGCAAATGATGAATTTAGGTTTATGTGGGGAAGTAATGGGAGACTGACAAGTACTGCAGAAAGTTAGTGCTTGTGAACCAAACCAGTTTTGAATGAAAAGGAGAAAATAGTGATAATTTACTAAGCTAAATGGTAACACTGAAGCTGGAGGAGTAATTGCAGTTTTAGTACTGACCTGCCATCTTTAATAACCTAAATCAGCATGGGCAGGGACGGTTACAACTTGAAATTTGATGAATATTTCAGATAACGTAGAAAATGCAGACCAGACTGAAACTTTGTCCTGGGTGCACGTCAGTTACGCTGCTGTCATCCTCTGCTTGGGAAGACGTTTTCAGAAACTCGTAGAGAATTTTTGTCTACTTGTTCAAGGCAAAATATATTGTCAAATGTGACAGACTCCCTTTTTGACCCTAGTTGGTCAAGAACAAGGTAGGAATTATCTAGAGGTTAGTAAAACTATGCATTATAAATGTGTTGCCTGAACAATACATTTAAAATGCACAGTTTCAAAGATTAAATGGGAATCCAATTAAATATTTGTGTTAAAGCCAAACAAAACCACCAAAAAGGTTAAGGGGAAGAATCCTTAAATTATTATTATTTTTAAACTATGTACATACAACAGAAGAGTGTATTTAAGAAGAGTGTTCAGGTGTCAGCTTTAGCATTTTGGAGCATTAGGTGTAAATCCAGTTTCCCTCATCTACTGTGTAATGAATTCAGTATTAAAAACATTGTAATGTGACAGGGTCACTATCAAGAAAAACTTTAATGTCAAAACTTTAAAGCAATTTTGAAGAACCGTTTAGCAAAACTCTGCTTTCATCTTCCTTACACACAGTATTTCCACTTCAGGACGTGCCTTCTCAGATTTTGCTCCAAGCTGGTCATTTGAACTAGGAAAGTAGAACTTTTGTTAAAATAAATCTATACCCTGCTACTCCCCTTCATTCTCCTTAGTGACATTTAATAGGCACATCGTTGTGTCTACTGTAATAAAGTCAGAGATTATTCTCCATGTGGCTCAAAAGTCTGGAAAGAAAACAACAGTCCAAGGTTTTAGGTTAGGTATTTTAATCATAATATTACCTTTTATTTAAAAAGTATTTGAAAATTAACAGGTTACGTGGGTAATGTGGCTGATTGAACTGAATTTGGAAGAGCTGCTAGATTGCATCACTTGTTTCCTGTTTCCACACCCACTCTTATTTGCTTCAATATAATGTGTCAATTGAAGTCAATATACAACAAACTTGGCTGTAAAACCTGTAAATGGTGAACCACTAGAGATGCTGGCACATAGAAGCTTCAGTGCTGCTGTCACCACTGGGGTGAGAAAGAGAAACCTGTTAAACACTGGAAAAAAAAAAAAAAAATCAACTGCAGGCACAGACCAGTTACAACCACCGTTTACATGTGAGAAGAAATGGTATGAAAACCATCCTATTTCATCAGGACATCTCTGGGAGAAGTTAACTTCAATTTAAGTTGAGTAGTCTGCTAACAGGAGAAACGGTAACTAAGCTTTTAGGGGTAGGGGAAAAAAAACAAACCCAAAAATCTTTTAAAAAAGCCTTGCATTTGACTCTCATTATTAACAAATGACTGCAAGATCAAAAAGGATTAGCTCTTGCACTCTGGCAGAATTTCTGGTTAGGGGAAATTAGAGTTGATGTAAGCCCAGAAATTGTCAGTCTTCAGTTTTGGAGTTCAAGGAGTTTCTCTGAGTTTTCCAGGACTTCGGAAAAACTATTACAGTAGATGTGGGGAAAAAAGCTCGTATCATGATGCCTTTGTTTTCCAGAAAACAGAGAACAGTTATTGATGTACATGTCTCCAAAACCAGGCTACTTGCTATTAGGTACTGCTTACATTTTGTATAATTAACCATTATTTTTTATTTAGAGATGTCCAGTACTTGGTCATCCACTAACCAGAAAAAGGTGGTGGTGGAAAAAAAAACAAAACCAAAAAAATCACAAATAAATCCCTCAATGTTACCTAAAGCTATGACCCACATTGGAGTACTTCAGAGTGAAACTTGGCCCACACTGACAATCCCATTACTTAAGCTTTTATGTGTTTGGTTAATTATAGAGCTCAGTAGCTGAAGAGATTTGCTTTCCGCAATTAAAATCATCCTGATTGCTTTGGATTAATTTGTTTTTTTTTCTTCGGGCAACTAGTCTTCTCAAAATCCACGCAGCACTCAAATTCCTTGTAATCACTATTTCAGAAGGTGTAGGCACGTAGTTGGGAACACTCCAGCGCTACCGAAAGAGCTGGGCAGGAGGCGCCCGAGCTCCGCTGCCAGCGAGGCAGCAACCTGGGCATACTTAGGCTGAGGATCTTTCCTATCACACCAGGTAACAAACAAAGATAAACTCAGGGGTTTCTTACATTACCATTACCCCTTTTACATGAGACTAAGCTTAACTTGCCCAAAAGGAACAGGGCTGAGGGCAAAAGGAGGTGAAGAGAGAATAAAAAACATCGGCTATAAACATCTCTCTAGAAAGTTTCTTGTTAAACATGCTCCGCGTGGAACGATTCTCTGCACTGAAGAGTCAAGAGTTACCACAGTGTTAACGAGACAGCACATCATCGCTAGCCTTCAGCTTCTTTTACTCCAGCTATTTACATTCGGTGGATTTTCTCATGATCAACAAATTTGTTCAAGTTGGATAAGTTATCCCACCACTTAAAAAGAAAGGTCTCTGCAATTAGTTTAAACCACGGGGTAATCTTAACTTCGTTCTTGGAGGCTTTGTCCAAGAGCTGCTTCAGTTCCTTCTGTGTCACGTAGCAGTAGCTTTGGATCTCATTAGGGTCGGGATTCAGCGTTACGTCCTTCTGTACAAATAAGATATAGTCTATCTCGTGTTCACCCCAGATCCCATCAGACTTGGCCTTGTAGTGAATTCGTGTCAGATAGGAGATTTCTTCTGGAGTTACCTACAACGAAAACACTTGTCAGAACCAGTGCAGAGCCAGCACAATCGCACTGCTAGGCACAGGCACTATGGTAGGATTATTTGCTATCGTCCTCTAAAAAATTATTCCCCCCGCCACGTGTACAATTGCAATGTACAAAGAATTGCTATGAATAAATAAATAAATTACACTTTGATGAAAGGAATTGCACAACATTAGTCAGGCTCACCCTTAAACATTTTGAGTGGATTTCTTCTATACAGTAAGTTTTAAATAATGTTTACCAGGCCTTAATGTCCACTTACTAAAGCAACGATGACCACTAAACGCTTGCACCTGCCCCTCACATCCCAAGGAAAAGCCCTAACAGGTGCCTGCAGCCGAGGCCAGCACTGCGCCCCGACAGATGACACATAACCCCCACCCACCAGGGATCTCTGCAAGCTGCAGACTGGGTAATTAATTCTGAGGACAACCTGACTATCGTGTTTTTGAGCAGCATGCTGCCTCTCCCGCGTCCCAGGACACAAACATAGTTACAAAACACGGAGATTTTGACCACGAGCATAGCTGTGCCAGTTGAACCCCACTCTCTGTGCACTCCTAAACTGCCACCAGAAGCGGGCTGTGGGATTGCTCTGGAAAAAACACGGAGGGCCCGGGCCCACAGGGAAGTTGGCAGTGCAGAGGGACTGGCACATGGATGCTGGCAGCAGCTCACAGCGACGCCCTCCAGGAGCACCCGTGGCACAGGAGGTGCAGAGCACTCTCCCTTCGGCCTGGAGGAAGGACGGCGCGTCGCCTTCCTCCGGGCAAGCAGGACAGCCGACCCAGCCGGAAAAGGTGCAGGCAGCCAGAGCCAGGCCTGAAGCAACACAATCCTTCATGACAGTGCGATTTACTCTTCGGCTCGTGTTTAGTTTGAGCAGTGGAATAGTCTAAAATATCATTTAGTGGTATCAGCTTTTGAGACTCTGGAATGCAGATGAAGTCTCTAACGCTAAGTTCTCTACATCTCCAAAGTTAAATTCATTTTTAGATTCCAGGCTCACCCTGTCTGCCAGATGCAGTTAGTCTACAAATGGGCAAACGCTGGGAAAAATTCCCCTTTCTCTCTCCTTCCTTTACCTGTTCCACTGGAATTCCTAACTCTGCTTTCAGTCGTCTCTGTGCTGCTCTCCGAACACCAATGGCATTATTTTCTTCCAGTTCCAGTGGATGGCTTAGAGGATGACTGCAGCAAGTGTTGGTAAAACAATCTGCAAGGAGTTTGTAATGGTACATTTTTGACACGTATAAACCCACCACCAAAAACCACCCAGAGATGTAGGACAGGTAGTCAACAAATCACAACTTTGTTGCTCTTCTGTAGAGAAGGGTCAGAGAGGAAGGAGGATATTTTCACCTCTATTTTTCTTTCCATATTTTCCATCAAGATTTGCCTGTACGAAGTACTACTTTGCACATTAGTGTGCCGATACACACGAGCACACGCATTCTCATTCCCAAGGCAGCATCTCCTTAGAGAGCCTGCTTGGAAAGCACTCATTTACCCTGCAAACAGGGTATATTCAACAGAATATTGAAAATATTCCCAGACCCTCAAGACCATTTGACAACAAGCAGATGTGAAGAAGCAGTTTGTGCTTGTGTTTAACTAACAGACCCTCCGTACCCCCTGCTTCATGTGTGTTAAAAATTATTTATCCGTAGTAAAGAATAACTGTTATTTTCCAGCCTTTTATCCGTAAAAGTCTAGCTCAAATATATCTGAAACAGAGTCAGATTACCTACAAACTACACTTGTGCATTTTGATTAGTTAGTGGTCAAGGCAGGGAAAAAACCCTTAGGGATTCCCTCAAAAGGAAAAAAAGGTCTTTCTTCACTGAGTTGGAAGAGGATTATAAACAATTTGGTTTCCATCCAAAATTCTGAAACAGACAGCTTTATGCTTCTTCCAGCATCTCTCATGTAAACTAGGTTTCTTTCATTCCACTTATTTTTATGCATCTCCATTTGCATTTGATTGTAATAGTTCATGAGTCTTAAAAAATCATGCACTATATAGTTTGGCCACACAGACTCACTTCTTGTATAGTTAAAAACGCCTTTGTTTATCTGACGCACGGATAAAGGTCCCCCGATGTCACTGAAGCCCAGCACGGCTGCTTCCAATGCAGCAGGGCTCTGCTACACATCAACTACGTGTCTTCACCAGTGGAATGAAACCTCTATCCAGCTACCAGTAAATAGGTCTTGCAGCAGAGGAGGTAAACACCACACACTCTGCACTTGCAAAAACAAGATCAAAAGTGTCAGGTGACACTCATTGCCCAAGAATCCGTATAACAATAAGCTATTGTTCCCAGTATCTTACTTCATCCACAAGATAAGTACATCTCAAACTCTTAAAAGCATCTCCTCTCCGAAGAAGAGGCTAAAAACTCAGAATGAGTTACACTGCAAGATTAAACAGGCATGTTTCAAAAATATTGATTTGAAGAAAACATTTGTGTAAATACAATGTATTTCAGTACTAACCTGGAAATGTAATTTTTGCATTTGATCTCTGCTGCAGCAACAGTTTATTTTCTGTATTAAATAAGAAAACACTGAAAGCTCGGTGCAGTAAACCTGAAAACAAATAAAAAAAAAACCACAGAGCTATTTAGGGAGCAAAAAAACCCAACATACAAAGATTGTGTTTAAGGACATGGAATGTCCTCATATTTGGGTAATCTAAATTTAAAATTCATACACATCAAAAAGCAAGGATTTGATAAAAACTCACAAGTTATTATTTAGGCTTCTCTGTCAGCAAGCTGCCGTACGTTTGCAACGCAAAACCTTATGAAATTAGAAAAGTGCTAAAAACAACAATGCAACTGAAGAGTTCTATTAAACATGGTCAGTTCACCATTCTGAAAATGCGCCTTTGAGCAAGCTCCTAAGGAGGGCTCAGCGTTCATAACTTCACTATCAAAAAACAGATTACTCAAAAAACCCCTAAAGAATAGTATGGAATTTCAAGAAGCTTCAAGAATTGCAGAAGCACAAACTTCCTCAAAAACGGTACAACTGCTGTTTTACACAACTCTGGAGTTTGTTATTCCTCACTCTTCAGAAAGATACTTTCCCTGAGCATAGAAAAGGAGGTCACAAAATATTACGAGAGATTCACAAGCCTGATCAAATAAAACTCGCCATCAACTAAAATGACAACAATTAAAAAAAATACATAAAAAAATCCCTATTAGCAGTATTTCAAGAGCAACTCTCTGTTGACTACTTAAAAATCAGTCTCCTTGACCTGCAAAGAACTCAGCAAAGAAGCAAGTGGCGTTCTTTAGAAAAAGCTACACAGACAGGTAACTATGATAGAAAAATAACTATCTCGTTATCAAAATGTGATTCAGAAATATTTATCACAATAAAGAGCTCATATCTGCAATCACACATTTCTCTCTCGTGCTATTGCCTCCAATTGTGCGTTCACTCATATTGCAGTGTTTTTAAAATTAGGTATTGTATGCTGGGGGAGGAAGGGTGTGTGGGGAAGTACTTCCTCTGGTTTGATCAACACCCACCGGAGATCAAGGCTTTAATTTAATCACGACTGTACTTCTGAAAATATTCAGTCAATTAATGGTTCAATTAGAAGGCAAGCAAGCTGTACCTTTGTCAATGTTTTCGTTCAAGTGACAGTTTTTCTTGGTATCCGCTCCAATCTTGTTATCATTTTCATCGATCAGAATGCACATCTCTGCCAAGAGCTGCACCTGCTGCTCATCCAGGTGATCCGTCTTTACTTCAGGCATGATGGTAGCACACGTTCTACTGAAAAATACAACCAAAAGAAGACTCCTTTAGTAGTAACAACATCTATAATGTTCTGGGTAGAGTGTGAGAAACAATCAAATGGGCAGGTTTTCTGACACGGTGTAAACTGTGCACTGACTACATTCTGGGGGGTTTACGTGGTTTTAGATTTCTGAAATCTCCCATTCACAATACAAGTCAGATGACAACATTCAGTAGGTGCTTAAAAGATTTCTCTTTCGTTTCTCTGAAGCTCCAAGCAGCAGCTGCTGCAGGGCGAACGTGCCCAGTGTAACGCAGTGATGGGCAAATACGATAGGAAATCCATTTCCAAATTTCAGCAGCAGAAGCTGCACCTCGCCCAACCCTACACCTGGGCACGCTCTGCACACCGCCAGACATCATGCCCACGAGTATTTTCTCCCCATCGGTAAGAACTAAGTAACAAGGCTTCCCTGTTACAAGGACCCGCAGCCCNCCGGCGGGTGCAGGGATGTGCCGCTGAACGCCGCCGCGCGGCGGAACCTGCGCCGAAGCAAGAGGGCAGGTTCGCCCGGCTGGGGCCAGGCGGGGTGACCGGCCAGGCAGGAGAACGGCCTCCGAGCCTTCAGCTGGGCGGCCATCTGTGCCTTGCCAAGGTGAAAGGTGCCGTGATCTTAAGAGATTTGAGCATTTCTAATACTAAGCACTACATCTTTCATTCACCGTGAAAACCAAAGGACTGCAACAAATCATAGAATCGTTTAGGCTGGAAAGGGCGTCTAAGGTCATCATGGTCCAACCATTGACCCAGCACTTCCAGGTCACCACTAAACCTCGTCCCTCAGCACCACATCTACACATCTTTTAAACTCCTCCAGGGCTGGAGGTGTTTCTGATCTGTGACTAGATATGCAGCTGGCATCTGATGCACTGTTAACCCTTTTGCTGTGCGGAGCAGGGGACTGGCTTTAGGGGGTGGAGGGCTGTGCCTTGTGCCCGATGTGAGCTCTGGCAGTTGCAGGGATGGTGACTACACCACTTGCATGGGCAGCCTGTTCCAAGGCTTGACAACCCTCTCAGTGAAGAAATCTTTCCTAATGTCCAACCCAAACTTCCCCTGGCACGACTTGAGGCAATTTCCTCTTGTCCTATCGCTTGCTACTTGGAAGAACAGGCAGACCCCCACCTCACTACAACCTCCTTTCAGGCAGTTGTAGAGAGCGAGAAGGTCTCCGTGNAACAAGGCTTCCCTGTTACAAGGCCCCGCAGCCCAACGCCCTCGCCGAACACCCCCCAAACCCCGTAACGCTCCCGTCAGCTCCCGTGCTCTCACCGCACCCCGTGCCCAGCCGAGCGCTCCCACGGCAGCTGCCCCGATCCCCCTCTCCCCAGCCCCGTCCTTCGGCAGCCNCTTAAGAGATTTGAGCATTTCTAATACTAAGCACTACATCTTTCATTCACCGTGAAAACCAAAGGACTGCAACAAATCATAGAATCGTTTAGGCTGGAAAGGGCGTCTAAGGTCATCATGGTCCAACCATTGACCCAGCACTTCCAGGTCACCACTAAACCTCGTCCCTCAGCACCACATCTACACATCTTTTAAACTCCTCCAGGGCTGGAGGTGTTTCTGGTCTGTGACTAGATATGCAGCTGGCATCTGATGCACTGTTAACCCTTTTGCTGTGCGGAGCAGGGGACTGGCTTTAGGGGGTGGAGGGCTGTGCCTTGTGCCCGATGTGAGCTCTGGCAGTTGCAGGGATGGTGACTACACCACTTGCATGGGCAGCCTGTTCCAAGGCTTGACAACCCTCTCAGTGAAGAAATCTTTCCTAATGTCCAACCCAAACTTCCCCTGGCACGACTTGAGGCAATTTCCTCTTGTCCTATCGCTTGCTACTTGGAAGAACAGGCAGACCCCCACCTCACTACAACCTCCTTTCAGGCAGTTGTAGAGAGCGAGAAGGTCTCCGTGAGCCTCCGTTTTCTCCAGACTAAATAACCCCGGTTCCCTCAGCTGTCTTAAGTACCATCTCTTAATGTGCCTGTGTTTGTGGTAAATGGTTCCAGGATTGAATTTCTGATTGGTTCTAGGACCATTCTTTCAGGTAGGTGCTATAACCACAAGACTGTAGAGTCTCAGGGCCTTTTGGGAGTCTGTAGCACATTTAATCTTGGATATTTTCCTTTGCTCCGTAGTAGCATCCCTTGAATTAATGAGGTTAAGTGTGGGCCATACAATTCTCAGCCTGTGCTGCTCTCAGCTGCTGCACATCCCTTTAACTACAGAAAACACAACATACGAACATTAACATTAATGTTAATACTGAGTTATTCATTAATATAATACAAATGTAGTATCACAAGAACATGAATAATAATTAATGTGCACTCACAGAAAGGACTGAAAAATACAGAGGTTATTTTTTATTCTGAGTCACTAGCATGAACACAACGGTAGCTGGAGATTGTACTTTGTAGAAATAGAGTCATAGAATTGTAGAATCCTTTTGGTTTGAAGTGACCTTTTAAAATCATCAAGTCCAACCATTAACCCAGCACTGCCAGGTCACTGCTAAACCTGAGAACATCTTTCACCCTATTGATTGGTTGCTAGTTTCAATGTTCCGGATGAAAAAAATCGCTAAAATTTTTCTTCTTTCATTCTCCTAATGTGACCCAATGCAAGCTACACAAATCTATCAAAAATACTCTAGCTGCTGGGATGGACCAGCATCTCATATGAAGACCAGAGTTAATAACCAACCTTCCTGAGAGTGAAGCTCTGTTGGAATAGAAACTCCTACTTCAAAAAGCAGAGATGGGCTTTGTCGCACAGCTGACGTACGACAGACACCATGGAGCAGATGTACACACAGTGGCATTCAGGCTACACAGGGGAGGGATACCAGACAAATGGCTCTATAGATAATGGAGAAAAGTGAAGTTTTTTTCCCTAATAATAGCTACTGAGAACTTCTGTACAGGCTCTTTAGAACCTGGCTGTCAGAAACAACTAGAGTTCCTGTCCTGCGCAGACAAACAAAGCACTTCACCATGTCTGACAAGTCCTGCTAGATAATAAGAGGTAAAAAAGCAGCCAGAAAGGACAAGAGAGACAAAATAAATCCTTTTCACAAAAAGACAAAGGAAATCGCTCCTGAGCCTTTAAGCAAAGACACTTTCAGGATCAGGCATCTTACGTCGCCTTGTATCATCCTTCCTCTCTCTCCTCTCCAGCCTATTCCTGTCCCTTCAAAGCAGCTATTTGCATTGAAGATAAAACATCCTCATTTTTGTAATGGTATGCATTTCACTGAAACCTCCAAACTTTTACTTCACTCTGCGTAAACAGAAGCATGCCTGAAGTGACTTGGAGACTTGATTTCATTTCTGCATCTCCTGAAGCCTGCTGACTGTTTCCAAACTCTCTACTAATGATGTAAAAGCAGCTTCTTGTCACCACAGGGAAATCTCTCATTTCACCTGAAAATCCAACCAGCTGCAAATCACTGACAGAATTTTGCTGCCTACTAAGATAAAGGGAAATGCAACACCCACCAGACTGGAGGCAAATGTCTTAATTCTCCAGCAAGTTAAAGAAGATGGTCAACCACAGGATGAAGTAAACACTGAACAAACTTGGGATTTGACCCCAGCATAGAATGCAGAGACTCCTGAGACCCATCTCTGCTCAATTTTCAGCTTTGCCAAGGAAAATGAAAAGTTTTTTTCCTTCCCTTCACATCCAATCTGCCTCTTCTTAAGCTTCCCGTTCGCTTGTAATGTTTCAGATTTCCAGTTCACCCTTCTGAGCTATAGAGCTATCCTTGTTCCTGATCTCCCTGAGGAATCCCTCTCGGTAGTCTGCTCCTGCCCTGGAGTCATAGCTCTGAAGGAAACATTCACTTATGTGAGGAATAAACAACAGCCTGCGTTTTATTTATTTATCAACTGGGAGGTATTTTCCAGTCCTAACTACTCTGCTGTGTTCCCTTGACCCTTCTTTCTTAAAAGGCCTATTTCAGGGAAGTGGGTTGGCTTCAGCTCACTTCAGAGAAGACAGATGGCTTTGTAGTAAAAATGTAATACATCTATGCTAAATATATAAGTAGGGTGTTGTATTTGCATCTAGTTTTGCTACCTCAAGCATGATGGAAAGAGTGCTGTGATGGATGGCTTCCAAATGTTTTTGTACAGCATAAGGTGATGATTAATGATAGACCAAACCACTCTTTTAGGAAGGAGTAATTAGGAGATTTCCTACATGGAGGAAAAAATCGCCTTTGAGTCCTTTTCTCCCTTAGATCTGGTTTTGGTTTTTTTCATTCTTTTGATTTGAGCTCTCGACAGGAGGCTCTGCCTTTCTCTGTTACTTTTACAGGTTTGGAAAATTTTAATTTTGAGAGATTCAACTATTAATTTATTCTGTTGCTGGTTTCCTAAGCCTTGTATCTTATCAAGTCCGGACATGGGCACAGAAGTAGGTCTGGAAGGTGACATCCAGGACAACCGAACTTTTTCCACTGTTTTCTGTAATGACATTACAAAACTTCTTAGCCTGTTGATAAGATGCTAACTAGTACTGCCCCATTTCCTAGGCTCCGGTGCTGCTGTCTGTGTCTCTTATTTTAAAACAAGTAGTTTGTAAAAAGCAAGTGCGATCTTTTGTTCTGCATTTGCTCCTGTAGGTTACACAGTGCCTGCTACCCTTGTAGTGCCGTGAACAAATCCAAACCAGTAACAGGGCTAGAGTGACCACAGCCCCCTGGCCATTCTTTCCTCATCATAAAGGAGCTGCATCCATAAAAGGCCTGTTAATTTTCAGGTCAGTCACCCTGTATCAAGGAAAAAGTTGTTTAAGCCCCTGTCTTTCCTTATTGCAGTATTTTGCGTTTCTTCAAGAAAAAAATACAAGTCATCTCTCTGTTGCCCCCTGCTGCTACAGGGTGAGCTGCTCCAGAGGGTAAGAAAGTCGCCGAGTGTTTTCTCAGGGAAATCCCAAATGTGGATCCTTGTGCTCTTGATGGACGTTTTCCTCCTTCATCCTTATATTTAAAATTGTTTACGGTACAGTGGAATTATATTAGGATGAAGTAACTCTGGTGGAAATAATGAGGCTTAAAAAATTGTTTAGTTAGGAACTGAATAGCTGAGGGCTTGAATTGTGAGATGGCCGAGATAACGGCAACTGCGCTGGCTACAAAGAGAGTTCAAAGCATCGGTGGCATTGGGTCAGGTTGGGTTCAGGCTTCCTCCCAGGCAACTCTGTTCTATCTCTTGTCCGTCTTCTGCCTGTTCTGTCTCCCCTGCTTTTTCCTGTCCTTAAAGATGTTTAGCTATTTGTTTTGCTCCATTCCTTTCTCTTTTTGTTGCCTTTGAAGAAGAGAATAGCTAAGATTATAGAATTATAGAATAATTTAGGTTGGAAAATACTTTTAAGAACATTGAGTTAGGCTGGTTATCTTGTAGAATGACCTCCAGTGATGAAAAAGATGCTAGTAAATAAGTAAAACAGTATTTTTGTTAGTGTTAATACAGCTGCAGTTAAGACATGACTGCACAGAAGGAGGCAGAAAGGAAATAGAAGACGAAAGAGAACAGCAGGCATACTTGTAGCTGGGAAGGACATGAAAAGAAAATGTAATATTTTCAGCCCTCGCTCTGAGGCACATGTTCTCCTGGCCTTTTCACAGACCTCTTCTGAGGCAGCTAGATAATCTGCGGGAAGAGAGAAAATAATTAGGCAAAGGCCTCTTTTGACTTTCACAATCTGCTACAATGAATAAGAATTTTAGGTGAAGGTTTCTTCTAAGTGTTAATCAGCAGAGGAATGAATCGCATTTCAATTATGTGTTGTAAGCTTCAAAGTGAACAGCCTACTTGCAGAATGTTAGCTTTGATTCACTGTTTCTGCAGATACAGTACAAAAAGTCCAGATTCCGTGTTTCGTTACCATTCTTTATTAAAAAGCGAGGCATTCCAAGTGGTGTTTCAGGAAAGGTTCATCTCCCTTATCACTCCACAGTGGTCCCCATGGGCAGCAGTTTGGACGAAACGCAACTCGGCTTCTGAAATACCGGCATTAAATTAACCGCCCGGAGCCGCAGGGTTGCGAGCCGGCCATCGAAGCGCAGCCGTTCCCGCGGTTGTTGGCAGCCTGGCGGGGCCCGCTGTCGCTCTGCCCACTCGGTTTCTGTGGTGGCTCCGTGCTCGTCACCGCACCCCGGGGTCAGCAAAGCACCAGCAGGGCCGTCGGCACGGACCGATACGGTACCC